>CAUYRT010035716.1:0-26713 GCA_963574885.1 Lepilemur ruficaudatus
GTGGCGCATGCCTGTAGTCCCAGCTACTTGGGAGGCTGAGGCAGAAGGATCACTTGAGCGCAGGAGTTTGAGGTTGCTGTGAGCTAGGCTAACGCCACGGCACTCTAGCCCGGGCAACAAAGTGAGACTCTGTCTCAAAAAAAAAAATAAATAAAAATAAAAATTAAAATTAAATAAAAAAAATTAAAAAGTTGGGGAAGGAGGTTTAGAGAAGCTAAGTAAATTGTCCCAAGTTATATAGCCCAGGGGTGCCCATCCTTTCTGGCACCAGGGACCAGTTTCATGGAAGATAATTTTTCCACAGATGTGGTTGGCAGGGGTGGAGTTGGGGTAGGGGAAGTGGAGCTCAGACAGTGATGTGAGCTATGAGCAGCAGCTATAAACACAGATGAAGCTTCCCTCACTCAAATGATTGCAGTTTGCTTCCTGCTGTGTGGATCCCAGTTCCTAAGTTTCATGGAAGACAATTTTTCCATGGATGTGGTGGTCTTGTCCCTAACAGGCCACGGACTGGTGCTGGTCTGAGGCCCAGAGGTTGGGGCCAGATATAACCAACACATAGTAAGACTTAAACTTAGGTAATCTCGCTCCAGAAATTGTACTATTGACAAGACTATTAGATTCTTCAGAAGTGGTTTCAAATGTATACAAATATGGATAAAACAATAGTAATTTCATATATCCTTCAAAGCTTTCCTTTTTTTCACTTTTTTAAAAATTTATTTCAGGATATTATGGGGGTACAAACATTTTGGTTACAAGGTATGACTTTGCCTCACCCAAGCCAGGGTTAGAGGCATGCCCTCCCCCTATACAATGCTTACTGCATTCATTAGTTGTGAGTTTACCCACCCCCATGCCCCCAACACCCAATGAATCACTTTCTTAAATTTAAAATACTTTCATCATGAGTATCAGAGAAGACAACATCATTGGGTTTATTTTAGACATGGGAAATGTAAGGGAGCAGATTCACTGACTTGCTCAGGTTCTAGAACACAGGCCTCTCCCTACAATCACAGACCACAGAGATGGACTCTTGTTTTGAGCTCAATGCATGTTTGGGTAATACATGAATGAATGAAAACTCTTTTACATCATTTTCATCTTCTGATCTTCATAGCAGATGTGACCATATCCGTTTGAGAAATGAGGGAATCAAATCTTAAAGAAGGTCAAGGTGTTGCTCAAAGTCCCAGAACTAAGCAATAAAACAAACAGAGCTAGAGTCCAATGCCACTTACTTTCAACACTGCACTGATACCCTCTTCTTCTCATCATCTTTGTCCTACTACGCACAAACCAGAACACAGACAAACCCGGGAAAGAAGTAATTCTCAAGACACTTTGCTCCTCCCTTCAGAGTCTGTCTCCCTCTCCTTTGTCATTTTTCTTTCCTGGATGACTGTTGGCACCCCACAGCAGGCAAACCAATGCTCCCTGATAATGTCAGCAGAAGTCTGGTGCCTCCATGATGTTTTGGCTAGGCAAGTTTCTTGTTCCGTGACAATCCACAGAGAACACACATTATAAATCAGAAGCCTAGGGAAAGTTCAGGAATAAAAGAAATCTCTTACAGACCTAAGGAGCTGAGAGCTCATTTTTGAGTCCCTGCAGGAAACAAAACAAAACAAGACAAAACTGTGGCCTTAAAAAAAACACATTTCCTTTTCTCTCTGAGGAACTTATTGGTACCATTTGTTTGCCACTTAATATATTCACCTTTGTGCTGGCTGAGTTCCAGGAAGGTAGAGTCCAATTTCCATTCATCCCGCAGGCTGAGGGAAACGTGAAATGGGACAGAACAAGGCAGACTTAGAGAAGCTGGGGGAGGAGGAAGCTAAGCTAGATGGTCAGTGTAGGATAGTGATTAGGCATGGGGATTTCAGTATCAAACTTCCTGGCTTCAAATCCTACTTCTGCCCTTACCAGCACAGCACATGGGAGGCTTCCTTGTAGAAGACAATGGGTTTAATTTGAGATATCTTGAGTATTACTAGCAGTAAAATTCTAGGTTTTGAGGTCCTGTGGTGGTTGAAAAGGCAAGATGAAGAGATGGGTACCTGGGGTCATAACACTAAGAACTAACATTCATGGTGTACTTACCTTGTGCCAAGCACTTGCTCAGCACTTCTTAAGTGTTACATCATAGCACTTTATTCTTCCCATTTACTGGACTCTTAGGAGTCCTCCAAAGGGCCCAAGGTTCCCAGACTCAGGGTTCCTTTTTAGTGTTTGCCATGATACTTATTTTACAATAATCTTGTCCTAATTACCTAACTTGAATATCCTAGGCATAAAGTTTAGCAGCAAAAGGAGAGCTTATTTCTGGTGGACATAAGAACAGTTTAGTAAGGAGAAACCTTTTCTCCTAAAAAGAAACTATGAAAGACGGCAGAAAGACACGTTGCTCTTGCTAATGATGATCTCAGTATGCCCAGGCTTTGCCAGCATGTGGTGAGAGATGTTATCACATAAAAATTAATGCCTGAATTTTGCTAGCTTGAAGCCTGAGCTAAATGATATCTTATAAAGTGCCCCAGAGTATTCAAGTGCCCCCAAAGGCTCTATGCCTGCTACAGAAGGTTCTGCGTGAGCACGTGGAGCCACTACAGTGTTTATCTTTAGCAGGTTCAGGTGCCATCTCTGAGTGTAGATCCTGGCTAATTACTCTAGTCATTCACTGGACCTAATTTCTCACAGTGTGGACACAGCCTGGGGTCATCCAAGACGTGGGGAGGGAGGTTGCAACCTCTAGGTTGTGCTCTGTCATGCGGAGTTGTAGAGTTTACTGAGATAACTCTTCTAGATTACATAAACTTAGCCTATTTCTTGCCTGTGAACATAAACACCAACCAAGTGATGGTATTAGGTTGAATTCAAATTCTGTAATATCTGCAATACTACCGGTCTCAGGCCACTGCCAGGTTACTGAGTCTGCCTCAATATATCATACTTTTTTCTTGATGATGGCTCTCTATGGACTTTTAGAAGATGTCAGCAAAAATTGGCTTCTAATACATCCTCCCATTCCAGTAGATTTTCGGTGTCTAGGTGTCATCTGAGAGGGAAACGGTTGGCAGCCCCAAGAGATGGTGTTCCCTAATGGCTGAGAAGTTGCACAACTGGAATTGCACAGGGCACAGCCGACACATACCTAGTATCCCTTTCTCTAATTATTTCTATCAGTGTTATGGGCCAAATTGTGGCCCCTCAAAATTTGTATGTTGATGTCCCAACCCTCAGTACCTCAGAATGTAACTGTATTTACATATAGGGTCTTTAAAGACATGATTGAGTTAAAATGAGGCCATTAGGGTGAGGTCCTATTCCAACATGACTGGTGTTCTTCCAGTAAGAGGATGAAACACCAGGGGCACACGCGCACAGAGAGAGGACCATGTGAGGGCAACACAGTGAGCAGGTAGCCATTGACAAGCCAAGGACAGAGGCCTGGAACAGATCCTTCTACCATGGTCCTCAGAAGGAACCGACTCTGCTGGCATGTTGATCTTGGACTTCTGGCCTTCAGAACTGTGAGAAAATAAATTTCTATTGTTTAAGCCCTTCAGCTTTTAGGTCACTATTTTATAGTGGCAGCCCCAGCAAACTAATAGAGGCCACTACAAGCCACTCCTAATAAACAAATTGAGCATAAACAGATTTTGCAAACATAGCTCCCAAATGGATCCCTTAGAGATCACGTCCAACCAGATTGCTCTCCAACCTCAGACCCACCTGCCATAATCCTCTCCTACAAGAGACTTTCACAGTCTTTTTAATTATCTCCAGAAATAGCTACCCAGAGCACGCATAGTTGCTAGACACATATTGCATGGCTCAGTACAAAAGCTGTCTCTCTCCTCCAGCTTGGGACATCTCTGCCTTCCGTATGGGCCCACTTGTGTATCCCAAGCTAGTGTCATTTATTCCAAAGCCTATGTAGTTCTTCTACCCCACACTAGTTGTGGTACATGCTCAGGCAAATCTGGCCTTAACATTTATTAGTTGTATCATCTTAGAGTTGTTATTTAACCTTTCAAAACTTAAACTTTTTCATCTGCAAAAGGAGACAATACTTGTCTTAGTCAGTTCGAGCTGCTATAAAAAAATACCATAGATTGGGTGGCCTATAAACAACAGAAATTCATTTCTCACAGTTCTGGGGGCTGGGAAGGCTGAGACCAGGATGTGAGCATGGTTGGTTCTAGTGAGGGTCCTCTTCCAGGTTGCAGCCAGCTTCTTGCTGTGTCTTCCATGGTGAAAAAGGAGCTAGCTAGTTCTCTGATCTCTTCTTTTAAAGGCACTAATCCTGTTTTTGAGAGCTCCATCCTCATGACCTAATTACCTCCTAAAGGCTGCACTTCCTAACACCATCACATTGGGATTAAAGTTTCAACATATGAATTTGGGGGGAGGGGCGAAGGGGACACAAATATTCATTCCATTGCAATAGTAGATGCTTTATTGTACTGTTATAAAATAAAGCATGTAAAATGCTTGGCTCAGTGCATGGCACATGGTAATCCTTCCATAAATGTTCAGGTGGGATGTTGATCATCAATTATTACTAATGTTATTGTTAGAAGCTGTGGTTGTTCTCTTGTAAAATTTTCTGATTTGCTTTTGTTGACCGCCTTAGCACTCTTACAGTACATAAAGCAATTTCTCTGACCTGGAATATTTTCTCATCAGTCTCTATTTTATTATTACTCTCCATACAGGTAAAATTGCTGTTTTCTACAACAATTGAAATCTGTAAGTCTTAGAGGGCCACTTTCCATTCTCTTTAGGAAGTACAGGGTGGGTCAGAGTAGCTGTGGGACAAGCCTTTTTCCTTTTAGCAATTGCCTCAAGAACACAGTCTTTATTTAGATAAAGAATCAGAATTTTTAACAATAACCCTGGGCCACATACATCACATACTGGAGACACTACATTTATAAAATTACCTCAGAAAAAGCCTGTGTGAATCCCTGCAGTTTAAATGTATCATGTGATGAACTTTATTACCAATTTCACAGTTGACATGCATGAATTTTTTCTCTGGGGAGGTGTGTGCTCTTCACAATCAGTTTTTTATAAAAAGGAAATTAAAACATTTAAAGAACAGCGACTATGCACTGTGCTATGTGCTATTTATTTTTCATACCAGCCTTTTAAGTATTATTTTATTTTCACTTTACAGATGACAAAATTGAGACTTAACCAAGGTCACACAGTGGTTTATTTCATTTTGATTAATCTCTTCCAGAATTTTTATGAACACCATGACATTTATTCTAACATAATTAAACAATGATTAGGTAGAGGGAACTCTCTTTTTATACACAGAGAATATTCTCATTTTAAAAATTAGAACACATATGTCCACAAAACTGAAAAAATTAAAATTAGCTCTAATCTACCACCTAGAGATCATCACTTTCTGAATTTTCATCTCTTAAACACTACTTGTGATTTTTATAAGAAACCCTTGATCATTCACACTAATGCAAGGGAGAGAAAATGGTGGAGAATCTAAAAATCATTTCTGTCTGCATTGCGTGCTTTTGGGAGTAGAAAATTAACCTTTTTGATCATGTTCTGCATGGGCTAATTACTAAAATTACTTTTCCTTTCCCAACTGATCCCCATTCAGGGCAGAGTCCCAGAAGCATTTGGGTGACAGGGGATTAGACATGTGCTGTGGCTAATTCAAGAAGTGGAAACTCTACATGTGGATAATTAAGATCTGACTGCAGAACAAAAGCTCGCATGTTGTGTAGTGGGGCGGGAGGGGGGCTCTCCAGCACTTCAGATGCTTTATCCTCAGAACAATCTTGGAAGACAGATTTAATTCACTTTGCCAGGCATTTGTTGTGAGACTGACTCGCTCCTTAGTGTGCTAAAGCGTCCAGGAAACAGTCTCTGATTGTCAGGGACATACAATCGGGTGAAGGAGAAAGGTACGCATACCACTAACTTCAGTAACAACAGCAATGATCATTATAGCCAACATTTATTAAACAATTACTTGCCCTAGGCCCAGCTTTGTTCTAAGCTTCTTAAATGTATTAACTCATTTAATCCTCATATAAAGCATAGTGGAACAAGGGGAAAACACTGTGCACTTAGAGGAGAAGAAACAGTTGTGTTCTGAAGTGGGAGCTTAGGAAGGCTTCAAGAACTATTGTCATAGCTGGAATCTCAAATCCTGAAAGGACCATCTTTCCTAACCCAATCTGACGGGTCCCTTAACTGCTGAGCCACATAAAACAGGTGGCATGAGTGGGAGTTCCCCTGCTGCATCTGTTTACTCCTCTTCCTCTCAGGGAGGGTGACTGTCCGGCTCGCAAGTGCCCCCCCCCCAGGAATGGTCACCCCAACAGGTAGGGTGGACTGCCCTTGCCATGGTTCTATAACCGCATACTACCCTGCCTATCTCACATGACTAACTAGACCAGGTGTTGGCATCAAGTCAAGCTGGGCCATTTAAATCCTTATACTGGATTGTTTCAACCAAAATTAAGGGGAAAGCATAAGTCATTTTCTGGCGGAGGAAGCTAAGGAATGTGAAGTCTGAGAACTGTTGGCAACTGTGGTGGCCATGACGATAGGCCAGTCAGATCTCCTGCTTAGGACGGTGTCACTCACCTGACCCCAGCCCCAGCTGCTGGCTCTGTGTCCACTGTCTGTTCCCATGGAGGCCGAACTGCTCTCAGCCGATGACTGAGCATAGCAGACGCAGGAATACAGACTCATTTCTGGGAGCCAGGTAACTTTGGCTCTAGAACTCCACATCAGCATAGCTGAAACCTTCTTAGAATGGCATGCAGCCAAAATTCTGCCTATTCATACTCCTTCCTCCTCCTCCTCAGGGGTCAGACCTACATCACTGTGCAGGGAGCCCCCTGCCTCCCTGGCTTCCTCCCCTATTCTCTTTAGGCTTCTTCCTCAACAAGGGTCTTGCACCCCTGATACCATCTTGGCATCTGCTTCTATGAGACATTGAGTTAGTGACAGGCCATCCTTTTCATGTAATCTTTCATCCTTGGAGGCCGGGCAGTTTCTTCATATGGCAAGTGTGTTCCAAGCGGTTAAGCCCCAATAAGCAAGCACATGTCAAGCACACATCTGCTGCTACAGCAGGCCACACGGCCAAGCCCAGAGTCTATGTGGGAGGGGATGACACAAGGGTGTGGGTCCCCAAAGGTGTGTGATTCATTGGCCAACATCAGTTTAATGATCTAGTACAGTTCCTGACAAGGAACAGTTACCTGCTTTTCCCAGAAACTGCAGTTTATATTAGTAGAAAGGTAGTTTTACATACTGCCTTCTGGGGAAAAACTACACCCAAATAGATGCATGCTAGAGACAAAAATTGTTCTGGAAACTATTATAAGCAGTAGTACTTTTTAGAAAAGAAACCTTATTTGTATCTAATTGACTCATTGAAACATTCCTCAGGTGGTAAGATTGGCGTTTGTAAGTCTTTTCTAATCTTTGAGCACAAAATAAAACAAGGAGGACAAACTGAAGCTTTGGTAATGCTGAGTTAAATTGCACTCTTTAAATGTGAACGATGCTCTGTGGGCAACTCTGCATTCAGCAAATCACCTATGGGACTATTCCACAAAAAGAGAGTGGTCTGTTCTTATATTAGAGGAAGTAAAAGTGGGAGAACTAGGGATGGCTTTGTGCTACTGTTCGGTAGGAAATTAAGGACATAAAAAGGTGTTCCCCTTTGGGGAGTTTTCTATGAATTACACAGTTTCAGTTTCACACTGCTTCTTCTTCATCTTTTTAAACTAACATCTTAGCACCCATTATGTTGCTTGAGGTAGTGGTCCCCAACTTTTTGGCACCAGGGACTGATTTCATGGAAGACAATTTTTCAACAGACCAGAGGGGGGTAATGGTTTGGCGATGATTCAAGCACATTACATTTATTGTGCAGTCAGATCTCTCTGCTAATGATAATCTGTATTTGCAGCCGCTCCCCAGCACTAGCATCACCACCTCAGCTCCACCTCAAATCATCAGGCATCAGATTCTCATAAGAATCATGCAACCTAGATCCCTCACATACGCAGTTTACAGCAGGGTTCGTGCTCCTGTGAGAATCTAATGCTGCCGCTGATCTGACAGGAGGTGGAGCTTATGCGGTGATGCGAGTGATTGGGAACAGCTGTAAATACAGATGAAGCTTTGCTCACTCACTTGCCACTCACCTCCTGCTGTATGGCCTGGCTCCTAACAGGCCATGGACCAGTACCAGTCTGCAGCTTGGGGGTTGGGGACTGCAGGCTTAAGAAACAGAAAAAGAGTCATATTTTAGAATAAATAGCTCACTTTTTTTCTAAGAGTATTATCCTTCTAAGAGTGAGGACGTTCCACGGACGTAGGTAGACTTGTTGCAGTCAGAAAACCTAGTGATGAGTCTTGATTTTGTCACCCACCGTCTCAAACCCCATCTTAAAGACGCGGGGTCCCCAGTTGAATTACAGCCATCAGGAATATTGTGGGGATCATACAGAGTGCTCCATGGTTGGGAAGTGCTCATTTGTAAGTTTGAAATTTTTCCCATTAAGGCCCAAACCAAGTGAAAAGAGAGAGAGAGTGATTGATTCTGTGTTGGGTGGGAGCAAAATGACAATTCTTCTGCTCCGAAGTATTTTGACGAAAATTGAGAAACATTGTTGTGTCTTGAAGCATCTCAATAACTCAGACACTTCCATCCTACATTCAAGAGTTTATGAACAAGGTGTCTAGTCCATATTCTGGATTATCAGACAAAGGGAGCAGGTGGAACAGGAGGAGTCCTTTCATCCTCAGCTACACTGCTCCATATGTATTTGGCCCCTAGGGTCAATTGCCTGGAGCTCACATCATCAGAAATGTTCCGTGGTGACACCTTAAATAGGCAACATAAAACCTCACTTGGCATTAGCATTGATTTTAGCCTCCAGGTATTACTTTATCTCAGAAAACGTGTTTTAATATTTGCCTGAGTTATACAACTACATATATCTGAGCAAGTTACAATTAATTTCTGTCTATGCTGTGTCAGCACCAAGTCAGACAGTGAATATAATACAGGCCTTTTTTTTTTTTAATTGAAAAGAAAAAGTCAGCTTCCTTTCTACAAATGGGGTTATTAGCTCAAGGTTTTACAGGGGGTTGGTGAGTCAGGGGCAACTCACAAACTTAAGCTTAGCTCCTGGGCAGTCACAAAGGTCACACCCACCGTAAAAATCCCCAGGCATTTTGTGCATAACGTTAATGAGGCTGTGGATCAGGTGAATCTACAAATCTCAACAGATGACAAGTTACAAATTAGGTGAGCTGCCTTTGGCCTCCTGGTGAAGGAGAACAGGGTTCCTCTGAGAAGGTGCTGGCTGATTCTCATGTCTGGTTATGATAATGAGGTGGGAAGTTCAGCCCAAGAAATTCAGATGGATACCTCTTATATTTTCCTGGATAGAGCTTGAGCCCATCCTCCGAAATGAGGTATCACAAGAATGGAAGAATAAGCACCACATGTACTCACCATCAAATTGGCACTAACTGATCACACTAAGGTGCTCACATGGTAGTAATATTCATTGGGGGTTGAGGGGATGGTGGTGGGTAAACTCACAACTAATGGACGAGGTGAGCATTGTATGGGGAAAAGTGCACACCTCAAATCCTGGCTTAGGTGAGGCAAAGTCATAACATGTAACCAAAATGTTTGTACCCCCATAATATCCTAAAATTAAAAAAATTTCAGATGGAGCAGCCCTCTGGCAAGTTTGCCTCCTTTTTCCTCACCCCATTGTCTTTCTAAGTCCCTCACCCTGCACCTTCTCACACCCTGTATTTAGGAGGCCTTCACCATCTATCTTGTATGAAGCCTTTTGCCTTTTTCTTGCCTGTAGGGTAAGGTGACACCCACTGGTTATGGCATCTAGAGGCTTTGTCACATGGTTCTCAACCCTCTTTTCCCACCTTCCCTTCAACCACTTTGCTCCTCTCCAGACAGACAAATGCTTGGATGCCATAGTTTTCTACCCATGCCTTTATTCCTGTAGTTTCCTCCACCCAGAATATTTTCTTGCTCTTTCTCCACCTGACCCACCAATGAATACACTGTTGTGCAGTAAGTACTCACTCAGCGTGGTTGATAGGTTCTTGGAAACTGTGACTTAGAGTGAACCAACATATAAAAGGTTCTCCAATAATGTCCTTTTGTTCAAGGTTGTTTAGTTATAACGTTGATGAAAAAATGGTTTTGTTATACATTGTTTTGCTTAAAGTCAGTTTCCAAGAACCTATGGATGACATAAGTGAGGACTTACTGTATTCATCCTCAAGATATGCAGCATAATTTCAACTTCATTAAGTCCCTTCAACTTCTAACAGATGGAACTAATTCCTCCTACTATGTCACTCTAGCATTATGCGTGTATCTACCCATTAGACAGACATATAATCAAATAAATTTATTCAAAATGATGTTTCTTTACCTAAATCAGAAGCTCCTTCAGGGTTAGATGCAAATTTATTTCATATATGCATTGCCAATTTCATTAATAGATTCTCTCCCTACTCCCAAACACAATGTAGGGTGGTAGCTTAATGATGGGGAAGCAGTAGGCAAGACCTGGAATTCATATCCTAAATAATCACTAGGACAAATAGGACATAATCCAGGATATCAAACTGTGATGGTGAAATTTTATGTGTAAACTTGCCTAGTCCATGGTGCCCAATTATTTGGTCAAACACTAGTCTATATGTTGCTGTGAAGGTATTTTACAATTGTGATTAACATCTGCAATCAATTGACTTGAAGTAACGGAGATTACCTTCAGTAATGTGAGTGAACCTCATCCAATCAGTTGAAAGCCTAAAGAACAGAAACTGATATTTCCTAGAGAAGAAAGAATTATGCTTTAGGACAGTAACATAGAACTTTCAGTTTTCAGTTTGCTGGGCTACACTACAAATTTCAGACTCAAGATTTCAAAATCAACTTCCACCTGAGTTTCCAGCCTACCGTCTGCAGGTTGGAAGATTTCAGATATATAGATTTCATAGATTTCAGATTTGCCAGTTCCTATAATCATATGCACCAATTTCTTAAAATAAATCTTTATACACACACATGCACACACACATCCTCTTAGTTCCGTTTCTGAAGAATCCTTACTGGCACACAAACCAACTAGTTAAACAAAGAGTAGAAGCTGATGTATAGAACAAAAGTGGGAATAAAAAACTGGAAAGCTAAGGAACAAGGAATAGCAGAGAAAGCGGTTTGCAGAAATATAACTTTCAGAGGTGAAATACAAATGTTTCTCAAAGCTTTTTATGGGTCCAAGGTTTGTGTGAATCAACTTAGCAATTCTTGGGACATAGTCGACATTCAATGAATGTTGCTGGATGAGCAAATGAATTCATTTATGAATGAATCCACCAATACTTGCCTTTTCTTCTCTTCACAACAACTTGATAGTTAGAAATACCAGGAATCAGGGCACCTGGGACAATTTTGACTCCTGGACAAAAGTAATCACCAACCAGGCTACAGTTCCTTACTCCTTTCACAGCCGTAAGTTGAACCTCTGTCTTTAAGAATGACAGAATTACACCAAAGTAAGGTAATAGGTTTTAACTTGTAGAAGTTTCATCATGTTATATGAGGTAGCTTTCTCAGCACAAGGATGATGCAAGCAAGAAGATAACGGCTGTCCACTAGTGCTGCTCTTTTAGCTTCCTGTTGAAACCATCATGGAAGCTATCAAGGGCCTGGGGCATTCCTTTGCTATACACATCATCCTTCCAGTAACATCTGCTCACTGGGCTAAGGATCAATTATTTCCATAGCGGAGATATTGCTGTGTCCTCAAGGCAAAAACTCTGCATGCTAGGCCAGCCTTGGACAATATCCTAGAAGCTTGATTTTAGCCTCTGGACATCATTTCATCTCAGTCAAATGGTTTTGTTGTTTTTCCCAGGTATATGCGGAAGGCACACCTCAGAGGAAGTAACAGCTTCCTCTGTGAAGTCATACTGTGACTTTTAGAGGAGTTTGGGCACAGTCATGAATGGCAGAACTCTGTTGACTACTATGTACCTATCATCAGGATAGACACAGCAATCAAACCTCTCTTCTATCCAGGACTGTATTTTATTGCAAACTGTGGCTCCCACATTATCCTCTGTTCTTTTATTCAACAAACATTTATTGAACACTTACTGTGTTCAAAGTGTTACTGAAGGAGAGGAGGCTAGAGGGAAGAATTATATGTAAAACTTCTCCTGCAGCTAGCAGAAACACAAGTTATTACATTGCAAAGATAAGGTGACATGATAAAAAGATACAGATTAATCCATAAGAATTTAGTGGGACAAAAAGCCAAATAACTTTTAACAAGGGCGATTTAACCCAAACCTATATAAGCTTAGAATCATTTTGCAGAGGAATAGCATATATGGATACAATTTCAAGAGACATTCTTTGGGAAATGCTGCAATCAAGCTTTTGGATTTATTCTTTCCCTGGAGAGTTTTATATTTATCAATACTTTCAAATCTATACGCCTTGGAGCACTAGACTTCCACAAGAGATTACTAGGAGTTCTACATGGATTCTCAGGTCAAATAAATTTAGGATTAAGAAAATATGTATATTTACTCCTCTCCTCTCACTGAGAGATTTTTCTATCAATTTTAAGCATCTCAGCATTTTTTAAGATGTTAAGGGATGTCCTATAACATGTTCAAATTTCTAAGATATCCAGCAGAAAAGAAAGTTGATTAGGAAATATTTAAATGGATACACAAGATGACTTTAAGGAGGTATCTAAGATGAGTCTTAACAAGATGGAAAGGATTATTGTTAAGAACAAGGGCCTTTTTCTTTGGGCAGAGTCTCTTGTTCTTACTTGTTATGATCTCTGGCCTCTGTGTCTTTCCTTGTCGTCTCTTTGAGTGAAGAGCCTGAGGATAGAGAGTCCCTTTCCTCCTTCACCCCAGCACTGCTGTTCACTTCCATTACTGAGGTTTCTCTGGCATGATACCCAAGTTCTGGGAGTTAATACCTAAGAATTGTAAATGCTTCCTCTGGCTCTGCCAGTTTATCTCCGGGCAACAGCATCTCAGGACTGTTTAGTAAGAGTTCTACCTAAGCTGAGGAATGGTGTGTTTTCTGTTGATGGAGTTCTTTAAATGGGGAAATTCATTTGAGTGGAGCTTTTTATGCGTTTTCCAAATTAATTGGAAAATTAGTGACATTGCCAGCAGTGTTCTTGAGGAAGACGCAACAAAGAAGATTGCAAGCAATCTGAGAGGTTGAATGTCATATAGCTGAGAAGGCACAAAAAGGAGGGAGGTCATCTAGCTTAACTATTTTTTTTTTTTTAGACAGAGTCTCACTCTGTTGCTCAGGCTAGAGTGCTGTGGCATCAGCCTAGCTCACAGCAACCTCAAACTCCTGTGCTCAAGCGATCTTCCTGTCTCAGCCTCTCGAGTAGCTGGGACTACAGGCATGCGCCACCATGCCCGGCTAATTTTTTCTATATATTGTTAGTTGGCCAATTAATCTCTTTCTATTTTTCCTAGAGATGGAGTCTTGCTCTTGCTCAGGCTGGTTTCGAACTCCTGACCTTAAGCGATCCTCCCACCTTGGCCTCCCAGAATGCTAGGGTTACAGGCGTGAGCCACTGCACCTGCCCTAGCTTAACTATTGAGTTGCAGGTCTTAAGTTGTCTTTCTACTGGTAAATGAAAAGAGAGAGGAGGGAAGGAGGAAGACAGAAAGAGAGAAAGGGAAAAAAACGAAGAAGATGGAAAATTTGACTTTCTTATTTGCCTGCCCATTCCAGGATTGGGCAATCTTTACTTCCTGAGTCTGAGATGTCTTCTTTCTCACCTTTCCTTCAGCAGATCTTCATTCTCTGATCCCTGCGCGCGCGCGCACACACACACACACACACACACACACATACACATACACCTCATTTAGAGTCTGGCTTTAAACTGAGCTTCCAGGCAATTCCCTATTTATTTTTAAAATATATCACCCTTTTGTTACCTAACTCTGCTCTTTGGCTTTAAACAGAAGATTTGGCCCTTGCATCACAAAGGCAGGATGCCAAAAGAGCCAGGACTGGATCAGTCCTCATTTCTGTAATAGTAGTACATACTAATCACTTTTAGAGTTACTTTAAAAGCTGATCCAATCATAATTCAGGCATTTCTAGTTTCCAATTTAGTTCTAATCAGTCCCTTCCAAGCTCCTTCCTCCCCACAGCTTCCTCATCTAGGTTCCCATTCAGATTCCAGAGGGGCTTTGGCGATGTCCCAGTAGTGATGGTAGAGTGGGCTTGGTCCACTTCCTGCTCTTGTCTCTTCTCAGTTCTTGATGATGTCCCAGTCCAACATGATTTGTGCCCCTGGGAATATTCAATGCTTGCTCCAGAAGGTAGTGACCAGACTTGCTGCAGTTGTTGATTTAGTGCTCCCTCAATTTCCTGACATTGACAGTCTTTAGTAAATTGCAGCCATGTCACCTTTTGGCCCTCAGGTTGGTAGTCTACTCATGTGCTCTGCTATAGAGTTTTCCCTAGCCCAGCCAAGGAAATCCCCAGGAAAGCCCTCAGGCTCTCTCTCAACAAAATCCTTTTCTTCTGGGTGTAATGGACCTCAAGGGGTCTCTCGTTAATAGGTGGGAAATCCAAGATGGTGGTCTTAGGCCCCTCTAAGCCAAGACATGCCTGTCACCATTGCCACTGATCACTATCATCACCAAGGCATTAGTGTGGGGTATATTCACCAACTTCAGCTTTTAAAAAAACACAAAAAGACTCACACATTTCATAAGGGAAGCAGGGTACCAATCTCGCTACTTTAGAAGCACCCAAATTTCTTGGGTATCCTCTACTATTCTTCTCAATTTCTTCTATTTGTTTGGAAAAGGAGTGGTGAGCAAGACACATCGCTGTATGGCCTCTTCCTCTATGAGCTCTTCTGGGGTAGAAAGAAAATGTTGTTTCCTTGTTAGTATCTCTGAGCAAATCATTTCTGACCCATGCTATGTTGGCACTTTTTGAACTTAAAAGCTTAGAATGTGGATTCTCTATGGGGCTGTCTCTACTGCAAAGATGCCCCTTTGTTTATCTGCCATGTGAGCAGGGGTCTGCAGCTCTGGTGAGTCAGGACAAATTAGCACGGCAACACATACTTTGAAATACTATTTTATCCCATGTGTACAACTATATAACTTAGAGACCCTAATTCCTCCAGGCTTCATGAGCCACTCTTCTTTTAATTAACAACTAATGGAGGACCAGGTCATGCAGCTACAGCTTTTATCATGTTTCCATGCCTATATATTTATGAACTTTCCAGGGAATTCTTCATTTGTCACAAGTATTTTTGATTTCCATAGAAATGGTCTTCTACCATTGTTCTTAAATTTTCTTCTGTAATCTGCCCTAAGTGTTGAAACAGTGAAAACGTAGTTCCCTGCCTCATTTCCCAAAAAGATATCTAAGATCAGGTGATAATATTTAGCAACACAAAAGCAAATTACAAAACAAAAAAGAACATTATAAACTGCACACTACTTATCATTGCACCTGCGATCCCCAGGCCATTCTTCCCCACACTGTCACTTCAGCCATCATGCATCTCTCCAGTTTCCACCATGCATTACATTGCAGAGGCCAGCCTATTCTGCAAGCTGAGCCAGAAATGCATAATGGCTCAAACACAATGGACTTTTATTCCCATTCACAGAAAGTTCAAAGCAGATTTTTATCATTGAAAAGTGGATCCTCTTCAAGCAGTAGTTCAAGTGTCTAGACTCTTCTACCTGAGACTCTGCCATCTTCAAAATATGGTTTCCAAGAAGACTGTGCTCATTTACTGACAATAAGGAAGGAGCATAGAGGATCAGATTTGGGAGATCTTGATGGATCAGTCCTGGAACATTACTTTCTTTCATCTACCATTGGATAGAATTCAGTCACATGACCACACCTACCTGCAAGAGAAGCTGGGAAATGTAGCTTAAGCATATGCCTAGGAAAAAGGAAATAAGCTTGGTAAACAACTAACCAGTATCAAAGAGAAAAACCAGTTGATCTTATCGCCACTGGATAGCCACTATCAGGCAACACAATAATTCAGATATAACAACTCTTCTCACAAAGAATATAATCCTTTTACATGATTGTATTCATCATCCATTACAGAGTAGGAGCTTGGCTTTACGCCTGATAACCTGAGAGCCCAACAGTACCAATTTAAGAAACATCTGGCTCAAAGGGTAATTTTGCTCTTGTCTCTAGAATAGCAGAAGTATACCAGTTTTCAGAAATGTTGGTATCCTGTCTTAGATAATTCCATGACAATTACATCTAAATATGTGAATAAGCTTACCTTTTCACAATTTATAATTAGAGGTCTGTAACTTCTGTTTCTTCTGTGGATGAAAGAAGCTTCTCATTGCTTTTGTAAAAAAGTGCTTTAGAGCTATAAGCTCAGTTTTCTGAAACTGGGACACAAGAATAAAACTGAGACAGGGTCCTAATGCTCTTTGAGTAGGGAGTAACTTGAAGGCATTTATGTGCACATAGAACATAAAGTTAGTGCAATCATTTATAACAAGAAAATCATCACAGAACTGATGTGTGCATTACAACTTAGATGACTAAATTCAATTTTCTACAACATACATATTCTAACAAATTTCTTATAGCAACATACAGAGAGTAAATACAATATCCAGTAACAAATGTATAAAGCATTTTGCAGTAATTGTAGCCTCAAGGTTAAGTGTTATATTTTATAAGAAATAACAATAAGACATTGTACTTACAGAGAAGAATATTACAGGGGAGGTCTGGTCATTCTTGGCGAACAAACTACCTATAAACTCAATCTCACATTGTCAAGGTATAGATTACGTTCTGATGTGCCTTTATCAGGATATTCACCCACCCAGCGCTTTGCATTCTCAAAGGTATTTGTGTCATCCATCTTCTTATCCTCTAGAGATTTCTCACTAACCATAATTATGATTTGTAGTCAGTGGTGTCAATACAAGTGGTTTTTGTTAATTGCCGAATATAAATTTAGGGGCTTATAATTTTCTTTTTCCATATTTCATTTTTAGAAAATATCATCAAGATGTAGCCACTTTAATTATTGAACAACATACTAGAGACTTGTTGAAAAGTAAGTTAGGTTTTTATTCCCTTAATCTGTCCTTACATGTGCTCTATAAGTATATTAACCCTATTCGGGGTGTGTGTGTGTGTGTGTGTGTGTGTGTGTGTGTGTGTGTGTGTGTGTACATTCATGTGTATGTGCTAGTCAACTTGTCAGGATTCTTCATTGCAAGCCACAGAAATTAACTTTGGGTAACTTAGGCAGAAAAATAATTTGTAGGGAGATGTCGTGAGGCTCACAGACAGCTGGAAAGCCTGGAGAACCAAATTTACAACCAAATTTACAATACATGCAGAAATCAAGGGAGGCAGATTCCCAGAATTATAATCAAAATCATTCAATAAGAAAAGTTTGGTTAGGACACCAAAACCACTACTGCTGGTTGCTGCTACTTCTAGTTTTGCTCCTGGCAGTGCTGAGCATTGACTATCGCCTCTGATGTACCCAGAGTGAATTCTGCCTCCTGCTTGACTTAGATCAGATTATCTATCTACATTCAAGCTTCCAAGGTTCACCCTCAGTGTTTAGGCTTTTTTGGCTCCTGGACATTGGACAAGTCCCTAGTTCTTTCTGTACAAAATTCACATCATGGTGGATTCTCCAAACTGAAGAGTTTCAAATGTGAGTTAACCAAAAGCAAAGGCAGCCGACGTAGTGGATTGTAATGAGGAGTCTGACTCCATTTTTTGATGCTGAACTACTGATAGCTTTTAAACTTCCCCTCTCCATCTTCCCCCTTCCCATGTCAGGATAAGCAGAGAAGAAAGCCTAGGTGCTCCTTCTTTTGATTCAAACCATGAGGCCCCTGCCATGATGAAATTCTCACCTCAGCCTACCTCCTGATTGCAATAAAAACCAAAGCATTCTCCTTTCCTTGATCACTTAAGCCTGCAGTCCCCAACCCCTGGACCTTGGCCCAGTAGCAGTCTGTGGCCTGTTAGGAAACAGGCTGCATAGTACTACCTGAGCTCCACACTACCTCCTGGCAACCCATGACACCCCCGCCTCCCACCCTCGATCTTCCGTGAAACCAGTCCCTGATGCCAAAATGGTTAAGGACCGCTGACTTAAGCCATTTTAGACTTGCTTGAGAGGACTACCACAGACCTGAATCACATAATAATAAACATTTTTCTACTCTCTTTGTGTGTGTGTGTGGTATCCGCAGTGACAACATCTGAACCAAACCTGGGTGAGGGTCCTTCTGCCTCTTCAGGTTACCATAACATGGATTCAAAGTATGGTAAATAAAATAGTGACCCCCTAAAACCCAGAAGAATTTTTCACAGGATTCCTTTATGTAATCCTTAGTGCATTCAAAACATGGTCTACAATTCAAACACACCTCCCAGAACTTATCCCTCTGCATGGTGGAAGTAGAGGCAACCCCAAGGTAAACAAGCTGCCTCCCCTCAATGCCCCTGCCTGTCCCCACTTTCCCATTTCCTTCTTCTTCCCTACCCCTGCTAGATTCTGGGATTATACATAGAAGCTTCTCGCTCCTGTTTAATACCCTAGTTATTCACCTTAATTTACCCTTCAGGACCCTCTTCTACTCTTCCCATCCTGCTCTGTGCCTCCCTGTGCCCCTACCCCACCCACTGTACCCAGCCACCTTCCTGATGAGAAGGAAGGGAAGAGGCAAGAAGGGCTGAACGCCGGGGTCAAACTCTGTTCAATGGACCCCTGAGGAGGAGGACGGGGCAATCTCAGGCTGAGCCTCTTGTCTCCTTCTTGCTGTCCATTCTCCAGGTTCTCAGATGGCATATTAGGGTGGGCACGCTGTGGGTGGTATCACACCTCCAGCCCACAGCATTCACTCATACTTTTTATTAAGCTGTAATATCTTTTTTATATTGATAAAATGTTTTTATCAATATTGATATTGATTAATATCAATATTGGTATTTTTATCAATATCAAAAATATTACAATATTTTGAAATATTTTTTAATTTTTTGTTTTTTTAATTTTTTATTTTTTGAGCTATAATATCTATTATTTTGTTTTCTTTCCCTTTTTATTTAGTGTATACATAAATGGTGAGTTTCGTTAAAATAGATTATCCCCCCATAAACACATACATACATACATAAAGGATGAAAATGTTCCAAGTTCTTGAGTGTAAGAGCAGTTGAAGTACCTGGCTTTGCCTGATGGGTGGATGAAGGAGCTTTGAAACTATCTGGGGCTGTGGACAAAATGGGCGTATTTTCCTGAATGAATAGGCGGAATGAGCTCTTCCATAAGAACTGGGATTTAACTTGTATTCTGAAGGAAGCTGATGTGTTAGAACATGTGAAGATGGAAGAGGTCTTAAATGAACACCTAGTCCACCCATTCTTACCTCAATCCCCCTTGTAGCAGCCTTGACCAAGTAGCCAACCAACTTCTGCTGGCATACCTCCAGTGAAGGTTAGTGCTTCTTCAGACAAGTCTGACTTATAGAAAATTCTTCCAGCTATTGCTCTAGTCTGACCCCCTAGTTCTACTCATCGGGGTCACCTAGAACTGTCTGATGTATCTTCTTATATTCAGAACCCTTGCTTTGACGTATCCCGTGTCTCATCTGGTCGCCTACGCTCTCTCCTTTGCCCAGAAACTTCAACTAAAGAATACAAAGGCACATCTGCATCCATCCTAGCCACTGAATAAAAGCATCAAAAGAACATTTAGAAGAGCAAATAATTTCTTTTTCCCAATGATGAGCTGCCCATGTGTGCCCTTTAGCTTTAATAATTGTGATAAGGGAAAGCCCTTTCTATGCTGTTCAGAACTGACCATGTGATTTATGCTCCAGCGCCAATAGGCATGTTGAGTATATTATGTGCTGCTTTTACTGGCAAGGAAAGCCTGTTTACTTGTTCCTGCTATAATAATAAAGCCTCCATTCTTATTCTCTGCTGACAGAAGCAGGCTGAATGCACTTTGGGTTCTAAAGCACCCTATTTATAGCCCCATTGCCAAATGATCTCTATTTATTACAACGCTGGATTTGCAGGTTATCAATTCCGTGTCTATAAAGGCAGGCACAGATGTATGCAAGGGGCCTTCGTGGCTGAGGCAGGAAAGGGAAATCTTGAGTCTGTCTGGTCCCTGGCTACCTTCTGGGGATAGGTTGGAAAATATCTTGGGAGTTTAAACAAAATCCTTTTTACTGCATAAAGCATGGAGCTGACATTGAATCAAACCACAGAGACCAGGTAGGCTGTGGATCCGCCTAGAGGGGTTTTCACAGGTCAAAGTTTCCTAGTATTATTACAGACCCTACCTTAACATAAGAACTTGATATCCATCACAGGTGCACTTCTAAATAAAGTGTTTTTAGAACAATCCATGATTTGGGTTTTTTTAAATGTTATTTGATTTCTCTAAGGAGACATTGTTCTGGAAGCTTATAGAAAATTCATGTTGCAGGAACCTTTTATTTTGTACACCTTCCAAGAATCCAGTTAGACAGAAGGAGAGCTTGAGAGAAAAGTCCTAAGAAATATGTATTTGGAGCTGGAGCCCATTGCTGACAACCAGGAGAGGTTAAAAAGCAAAGAAGCCAATTTATGAAGTGTCATCTGGATGCAAACTGACAAAAGCCTGGGGATACACCATCTGGGAGATGGTGGGGGAACCGAAAGAGATTGAGAACCTCATGAAGAAGTGAGGGCGGACTGGGAGGTGACAAAGGGCAGAGGTCTTCTGTACTGGGGCTTGATGCTTCTGCCTATGAGGATTGATGACTTGTTCCTGCCTTCAAACTTTTGTCTTCACTTACTTCCTCCACTAGAATTCTCTCTTCCTAGATTTACAGTAATCTGGAATAGGAGAGTATTTGTGCACGAGAAAAACATTTTCAACCAGGAGATTCAAATTTCAGAGTTGGATATTTAGTATTCCAAAATAAACCTTTCTGATCTCACCCTATGTATCCCCAATACCATCTCGCATTCTTATTGTACCTCTCTTAAGGTTCTTCTCACATTCAGCTCTGTACTAGTTATAGTTCCCGATTACATGCAAAGTTCCTTTAAGGCAAATACTTTATCTATCTAACTCACCTTTGCATCCTCAACCAAGCAAAAATGTCTAGTACATGGGATTCATTCAATTGCTATCAATTGTCAGATTCATTGGACTTACTGAGACACATCTCAGGGTCTTTCTATAGCAGATAATCTGAGTATTTAAATGTGACAATGTCTGCCCTTTCAACAGGCTTCTAAATGTTAAGTTGATCACCCAAGTCAAATAGTTATTAAGTGGAGAAGCCCAGGTACTAATTCTGGTTGCCCTGCTCTAAATCCCACGTCCTCTACACAAAACTCTCTTTTGAAGGTTAAACACAATTTCCATAGGATTCCACCTAGCCTCGTTCCACTCAATCTTGAATTTTGTTCCTACTTGGTGAACTGAGCATAACATGTTTCAGATGGCTAGTTCCTCACTTTATTAATGACAAAGATACATATTTTAATGGTAAAATTGTTGATCTATGTTCTCATTCAGGAAATTTTAGGCTATTATAATCCTAGAATTCAGATACCAATGGTCTCTATGAGACCATCTTTTTTTCACATGAAAAAATGAGGCTAAGAAATTATGTGACTTGCCCAGATTGCAAAGTGAGTAGCAGAGCTGAGATTAGATCCTAGACCTCTGGATTTCCATGTTGTAGTTCTTACCATTTCAGCAAACTAGGTCCCCTAGGTCCCCTGCAGTTTTCACTGTCTTCTTCAGTGACTGTCCTTCAGCAATTTATATGATCTTTCTATGCTAGAGTTCTAATCAGTGTACCAAGAAGGTTGCAGTGGTCCACTTCCCAGGGATATTATAAGGGCAATAATTAATAGCTATAAAACACTCTGCAATACGCAACACTATACAAACACCAACATGACACAACCAAGTCTATTTCACAGTAATTAACTTGCTATCCAATCAGCAAGAAATCAGTAGAGCAATTCCTACATGACTTTGCAGAAATGCCTATTGCCTCTGTAGCCTAACAAAGTGGTCCACAGCCAGAAAAGTGTATCAAACTGTGCATGTGAATTTATCATAAGATATTTTGTAGATAAATATTGTTTTTATTTTTTAATATTGTTCTTTAAGACACCTGTGCCTTTTCAATGGGAAGGAAATGCTTAGTTTTATCAACAATGAGAATTAGTCCTCCATAAATAGTAACTATTACACACATAACATAAATTGCAGTTGTTCCTTGGTATAGAGGGGATTGGTTCTAGGACCCTGAAAACACCAACATTTGCAGGTATTTAAGTCCCTTATATAAGATGGCATAGTATTTGGATATAACCTATGCACATTCTCCTGTGTGCTTCAAATAATCTCAAGATTACTTATAATACGTAATACAATATAAATGCTAGGTAAATAGTTGTTATGCTGTATTGTTTTTTAATTTGTATTTTTATTGTTAAATTGTTATTTTTAATTTATTTTTAAATATTTTCATCTGTAGTTGGTTAAATTCTTGAATGTAGAACCTACAGACACAGAGGGTTAATTATATTTCCAATTTGTATAATAAATCCACAGGGTAGGTAATTTTGTCTCCATTTTATAGATGAGAGAATCAAGGCTCAGAAGAGTAAGAAACTGATTAGGACCAATTCAGTTGATAAATGATGAAGGTAGGGCTTGAACCTATGTCTGGTTGAGTCCAGGAGTTTTTTTTCCTCCATTTTTTTATTGTGGTAAATGCACATAACATTTGCCATCTTAACCATTTTTAAGTATGCAGTTCAGTGGGATTAAATACATTCATAATGCTGTGCAACCATCAATAATATCCATATACAGAACTCTTTTCATCTTGTAAAACTGAAACTCTATACTGTGTAACAATAACTTCATATTCCACCTCCCCCATTCCTGACAACCACCATTCTATTAATACTTTCTGTCTCTGTGATTTTGACTACTTTAAGTAAGTACCTCATGTAAGTGAAATCACACAGTGTTTGTCTTTTTGGATTATTTTAATTAGCATAATGTCCCCAAGATTCATCCATGTTGTGTCATATGTCACACATATGTGACTCCTTTTTAAGACTGAATAATATTCCATTGTATGTATATACTACATTTTGCTTATTCAACCATTGATGGACATTTGGGTTGTGCTATAGTTCGGATGTTTGTCTTCCCAAACCTTATGGAGGTGTTTAGGAAGTATTTGGGTTATAGGGGCAGATCCCTTGTGAGTAGATTAATGCCCTCCCTGGGAGTGGAGGAGGGGGGAGATGAGTTCTTACTTTATTAGTTCCCATGAGAGCTGGTTGTTAAAAAGCTGGCATCTCTGCACTCCCCCAACCCTTGCTTCCTATTTCACCATATGATCTCCCCTTTTCCTTCCACAAGGAATGGACGAAGCTTGAGGCCCTAACCAGATGCAGATGCGAACACAATGTTTCTTGAATAGCCTACAGAATCATAAGCCAAATAAATCTTTTTTTCTTTATAAATTACTCAGCTTCAAGTATTTCTTTATAGCAACATAAAATGGATTAAGACCGGTTACTTCTACATTTTAGCTGCTGTGAATAATGCTTCTGTAAACATGGATGTTCAAATATGTCTTAAAGATCCCAATTTCAATTCTTCTGGGTATATACCAAGAAGAGGAATTGCTAGATCATATAGTGTTTCTATTTTTAATATTTTGAGGAATTGCCATACTATTTTCCAAAACAGGTGTGCCATTTTACTTTCCCGTTAACAATGTGCAAGGGTTCCAATTTCTCCACATCACTACCAATACTTGTTATTTTCTGTATTTTTATAGTAATCATCTTAGTATTTTTGTAGAATTGCTAGTAATTCTTCCACTTTCATTTCCAGTTTTAGCAATTGGAGTCTTTCTCTGTTTTCTTAGTCTACCTATCTAAAGACTTGTCAGTTTTATTGATTTTTTTCAAGAAATAACTTTTGGTTTCATTGATTATGTCTATATTTTTCTATTCTTTATTTTATTTATATCTGCTCTTTATTATTTCCTTCCACATGCTAGCCTTGGGTTTAGTTTGCTCTTCTTGTTCTAGTTCCTTAAGTTGTAAAGTCAGGTTGTTGATTTGAAAGCTTTCTTATTTTTTTAATATAAGTGTTTATAGTTATAAATATCCCTCTTAGCACTGCTCACCCCTGTGTCCCGTAACTTTTGGTACATTGTATTTTTGTTTTCATTCATCTGTAAGTATTTTCTAGTTCCCTTTATGATTTCTTCTTTGCTCCATTAGTAGTTTAAGAGTATGTTGTTTAATTTCCACAGTTCTGTGAATTTTTAATTTTTACTTCTTTTACTTCTGTTGATATCTAACATTATCCTATTGTGATCAAAGAAGTTATTTTGAACAATATATACATTTTAAAATTCACTGAGACTTAATTTGTGGCCTAACATATGTTCTATCCTAGAAAATGTTTTATGTGCACTTTAGAAAATGTATATGTGGTATGGTTGGTTAGAGTGTCATGTATATTTTTGTTAAATATAGTTGGTTTATTGTATTAAGTCCTCTGTCTCCCTACATATCTTCTGTCTGGTTGTTCTATCCATTATTATTGGGAGTAGATTATTGAAGTCTCCAAATATTAATGTGGAACTACCTATTTCTCCCTTCAATTCTGTCAGTTTTTGCTTCACATTTTTTAATGATTTGTTATTAGTTGCATATATGTTTATAATTGTTATATCTTCTTGATGTATTGAATCTTTTATTAGTATATAATGTCCTTCTTTATCCTCTTATACCTTTTTTGATTTAAAGTCTACCTGACATTAGCATAGCCGCCTCTGCTCTCTTTTGGTTACTAATTGCATGGAGTATCTTTTTATATCCTTTCACTTTTTATCTTTTTGGGTTCTTGGCTCTCAAGTCAGTCTTATAGATAATACAGAGTTGGATCATTTCTTGAAATCCATTCTGCCCATCTCTGTCTATTGATTGGAGAGTTTAGTTCATTTACATTGAAGGGGATTACTAACAAGGAGGTACTTCTGTCATTTTGTTGTTTTCTATATGCTTTATTGCTTTTTTGTCCCCCATTTTCTGCATTATTGTCTTTTTCTGTGTTTTGTTGACTTTTTTTAGAAATGTTTAAATTCCTTCTCATTTCCTGTTTTGTTTTGTTTTGTTTTTAGAGATGGGATATTGCTCTTGCTCAGGTTGGTCTCAAACTCCTGACCTCAATTGATTCTCCCACTTGGCCTCTCAGAGTGCTAGGATTACATGCGTGAGCCACCACCACCTCATTTCCTTTTATCTGTAGACTATACCTATTTTTGTTGTGGTTACTGTGAAGATTACATTTAATATCCTAATATTATAACATCCTGATTTAAACTTATAGCATCTTAATTTCAATAACATATAAAAACTCTACTCTCTTAACAGTTCTATCCTCACCACTTTCAGCTATTGATGTCACAAAATTATATATATATACATTATGTACCCCAAAACATAAACTAATAGTTTAAAAGCATTTGTTTCTTAAATTATGTATAAAATGTTGATTTACAAAACACAGTTATACTAATAGTACCTTTAGATGGATAATTGTTTTTAAATATATTAGTCTCTTAAATTATGCAGAAAACAAAAAGTGGAATTACAAACCATTGTTACAATAATACAAGCTTTTAAAATTGCCCATGTATTTATATATATTGAGATCTTTATTTTTTCATATGGCTTCAAGTTACTGGTTAGTGCTCTTTCATTTCACCCTGGAGGACCCACTTCAGCATTTCTTATAGAACAGGTCCAGTCATAACAAACTCTTGTAGCTTTTGTTTATCTGAGAGTGTCTTGATTTCTTCCTCATTTTTGAAGGACAGTTTTGCCAGATGTTGGATGCTTAATTAACAAGCTTTTTTTTCTTTTAGCACTTTGAATACATTGGTCTACTGCCTTCTTTTTTTTTTTTTTATTTCAGCATATCATGGGGTACAGATGTTAAGGTTACATACATTGCCCTTGCCCACCTACCCCCTCCAGTCAGAGCCTCAAGCCTGACCATCCCCCAGACGGTGCACATCACACTCATCATGTATGTATCCCTCCTCCCCACTCCTGTCTTCCCGACACCCGATAAATATTGTTCCTATGTGTCCACTTAGGTGTTGATCAGTTAATACCAGTTTGCTGGTGAGTACGTGTGGTGCCTGTCTATCCATTCTTGGGATACTTCACTTAGTAGAATGGGTTTCAGCTCCATCCAGGAAAATACAAGAGGTGATACATCACCATTGCTTCTTATAGCTGAATAGTACTCCATGGTATACATATGCCACATTTTATCAATCCACTCGTGTATTGATGGGCACTTGGTTTGTTTCCACAACTTTACAATTGTGAATTGTGCTGCTATAAACATTCGAGTGCAAGTGTCTTTTTTTATAGAGTGTCTTTTGTTCTTTTGGGTAGATGCCCAGTAGTGGGATTGCTGGATCAAATGGTAGATCTACTTGTATCGCTTTCAGGTATCTC
>CAUYRT010035717.1:0-16015 GCA_963574885.1 Lepilemur ruficaudatus
CAACTAAAAATATATAGAAAAAATTAGCCGGACATGGTGGCACATGCCTGTAGTCCCAGCTACTTGGGAGGCTGAGGCAGAAGGATTGCTTGAGCCCAGGAGTTTGAGGTTGCTGTGAGCTAGGCTGACGCCATGGCACTCTAGCCTGAGCAACAGAGTCAGACTCAAAAAAAAAAAAAACACAAAAAAACCAAGTAGGGGAGATAAAGCTTTAGTAGAATACATAAATACTTTTTGAGCTTGATTAGATTGGTAGAATCAGAATAAATATTTCAGAAAACTATTCGTTGAATAAAAGTGCACATTATTTTATGTATATCATTTACTTTGTGTATTACCTCAACCTTACAGAGATGGCCAAATCGAAAAGGATGGCAGAACAGATTTTGATTCATACTTTTGTTGTGAGTGAAGGAGTTATGAAAATTAACTGGAGGCTGTTGGTAGGATTACAGAGAAAACCACTAAAGAATCTGGAAATTCATTTGCCCACTGACCCGCACAAAGCAGTATTACGTGTTTGAAGTTTGGCAAGGAAGAGATAGATGATCCATTCGTGGCTTTAAAAAAAAAATTTACAAAATCTTAATTCACATGGTATATTCTTTTTACTTGACGTGTGTTATTGTGGATTGTAAAACTAAGGTTCCGGAAGATTAAGTCACTCGCCAGATATCACATGGCTAGACCTGGAATCTGAACACACCTTCATTTCTCCATGGGCACGATTAGCTGTAGCCAAGTAGTAGTACCCTCTTCACGTGGAAATTGCAATCTCTGGTTCCCCATGAACCCACTGCTCCTTATTGCCTGCTTTGTTCATTGATACTGCCTGCCTGGTCCCCATATGCAGACCATGGCCACTACCATCCATGGTCTTTGCACAGCATCTTTGTCTCTCCGTGTTCAGGACTCTGCAAACACAGCGTTTTAGATGACAGATCCTTGCTCTCAAGGAGCTTACAATTTAGTTGAGGAACTGACTTTCATACAAGTGAATTAGACAAAAATACAGCTGTCATTTCTAAACCACTTTTTGGTTTCCAATAGGCTATCTCATTTGAATTTCCTACAACTATTAATTAGCTGAGATACATGTCCTTAGCTCATTTTCATGGAGAGGAAACCAGGACTCAAAAGAATTAGTGACTTACCTAAGATCATGCCAGCAAGTGACAAAACTAGAATCATGATACTTTATGTTTTGCAATTTCTTTCTTTCTTTCTCTGTTTCTTTTTCTTCTTTCTCTCTTTCTTTTTCTTTCTTTCTTTCTCTTTTTCTCTCTCCTTCTCTTTCTCTCTTTCTTGTCTTTCTTTCTTTCTTTCTTTCTTTGTCTTTTCCTTCCTTTCTTTCTTTTCTTTCTCTTTCTGTTTTGCTCTGTTACCTAGACTAGAGTGCAGTGGTACCATCATAGCTCACTGCAGCCTTGAACTCCTAGGCTCAAGTGACCCTCCCACCTCGACCTCCCAAAGTGCTAGGATTACAGTCATAAGTCACCATGCCCAGCCACAGTTTCTTTTATACCAGAAGTCACAAAATCAGCTGCATATGGGGGCCAGGCAGGCAGTATAAATGAACAAACAGGCAATAAGGAGCAGTGGGTTCATGGGGAACCAGAGATTGCAATTTCCACGTGAAGAGGGCACTACTACTTGGCTACAGCTAATTGTGCCCATGGAGAAATGAAGGGCCCAATGATAGCAAATCTTCTGATTTTTCAGAGAAGCCCTAAATTTGAAATTCAATTTAAAATCTCCTGATTAACCTTCTTTTTAAAAATTCTCAAAACACTATATTAGCCAACACTAATGTGTGCTAAACAGAATTGTCCATTGGGCCTCAAGTTTGAGCTCTGCTGTAGACTCTGTGGTCTTTAAGACAAACTCTGATGGCATTTCCCCAAATGAGTATGAAGTCAGGAAGCTTCAGAGAGCCATGGCGTCAGAGGCGTCCTGGAGGAAGTGGAATCTAAAAGAGGCCTTGAAGGATAAATAGTAGAAAAGAAAGGAGAGATCCTTCCAGCCTAGGAGAGGAGAAAGAACGTACAGTAAGTGCTGAGCCCAGCACTCAAAATATTATCTGAAGTGGTAATACCAGCAATGATGCCAATATGCTATTATTCTTTATTTTTTCTTTGTTATTCTTGTCCATCCTAATTTGTCCTAACCAATATGCTGTTAATGGTATATTAACAAGAAGACAAGAAAGCCAGTCTGACTGAAATGGATGCCTAGAAAATGTAGGACCAGCCACTGAAACCTCCAGCAAAGGCATGCTCGTGATGAAACGTTAGAGCTCTCCCTTCTAATTAAGATCAGGAACATAAAGATGTTCACTATCACTATTTATATTCATCATAGTACTGGAGGTCCCAGCCAGTGTAGTAAGATGAGAACAAGAAATATAAGGATTGGAAAGAAAGAAACCAAACTGTCATTATTCATAGTCAATATTATTTGTCTACAAAGAAAATACAAGAAAGTTTACAAATGACTAGAATTATAGTGTTCAGCAAGATTGCTCAATATAAAATCATAATACAAATGCCGATTCCATTTCTGTGTACAAGTAATAAACAGTTTGCGAATATAATTTTTAAAACCTATATATAACCTTTATGGAGCAAAACTGTGAAACTTCATTGAAAGATAAAGTTCTAAATAAATGGAAAGCTGTAGCATATTCATGAGTGGGAAGCATCAATGTTATAAAGATGTCAGTTCTTTCCCAAATAAACACATTTAATACAATTACAGTTCAGAACAATTTTGTGTGGGTATGGATAATATAACACGTGTATGTTAATTTGCTTCCAAAACGTGTTATATGTGAAACAGATAATTCAAGGCCAAATTTGGAGGACTTTGGTGCCAGAACATGGAGTTTAGACTTGATCCAACATGCTGGCATTTCTCAGGCTAGGGCCAGTGTTTGTATTTTCAGGGATTTAAAAATAATTTTTTTGTGTTTTTAGTGACATAAGCAAATTCTGGGATTTTAAATTTACACAAAGGCTGCCGGGTGATTTCTAGACATACACTTGTGTTTCTGTTTGCAGTCACCTTGGTGCTGAGTTGTAATAATTTGTCATGGGTTAGTGACAAAGGAACAAGGCAGACTGATTATATAAGTATCTGGTTAGACCAAGCGTAGGCTAAGTAATGTCACAGCCCAGCGCGGCTAAAGTAGTTGGAGAATCACACAGGATATGTTATTGTCACATAGGCTATGTTAGAGGACACGGACTTGGTAAAACCAAAAGAACCTACGCAGCTTCTCTCAGCACTGTGTTTAAGTTGCAAATAATAGTCTAGTTTCATAAAAATAACTAGTGTTGTTGATTTGAATTTCATTGGGTTTGTGGTTTTGTGTTCTATTTAATTTGTAAATTTGGTTTTGGTTTTTTTCTATTCATACTGACATTACACAACTTGGCCATCACTGAGGGTTCCTTTAAGAATTATTTTCACTTTTAACGAGGCCCATGCACTATTCAAGATGGAGAAACACTGAAATAGGCCATCAGAAGTTTGAGTGGGGATGGGATATGATGTAGGTTTTGTTTTCAAGGTTCTGCCCCTAGCAATCTGTAGGCTAAATGGGAGGTGAGAGGCAAAGATGAATCTGAGTAGAGAAGAGTACTTTTTGAAGAACTGTTGACAAGTCATTAAGCATTTAATCCCCTCAAAACAACTCCATGAGTTAATTTCCCCACTGTAGGATGAGGCAGTTGAGGCTCACAAAAGGTAAGTAATCTATTTCAAGCCAAGTAGCTGGAAAGTGAAGCAGGTTAGGGTGTCAGTTCAGATTGCATTCTGCCATGCTACCGTACAGGAATGAGTAGTGGCCACTCTGAGATGGTCACAGCTGAGTCCAGAGAAAGAAATGAATCTGGAAACCTTATTTCTTGAATTGAACTTTTCCCACCAGAAAACCTGAGATACCCAGCACCTGCCTGGTGTGTGGTGAGTTAAGCCAGTAACCTGGGTATAGGGCCTGGGTCCCAAACCCTGCCTCTTTAAACCTAGTTCCTAGCATTTACTATTGGGGGGAAGCCTTCACTGCCACTCTGTGTATATCTAGTGGTAACTAGTTTCATGGTCTGTATTATTGTTGTTTTAATTACCTGGTGATTGAATATAGGACGTAAACATTTTCTTGGAAATCGAAAAAATAGGTAAGATTCTATCTATTTAAACTGCAGCAGATCCATAGCTCTTGTAACCTGTCCAGACCTACCTTGTGGTTTGAGTTTTAACAACTTGGTCTTGATAAAAGACTGTTTGGTGTGTCTTTCTGTTGGAGAAACTATTCCGAAGAATCTGAGCATTCATGAGCTTGACTTTGTGTGTGGTAGAAATGCCTGCCTCCCACGTTCAATCCACTTCACCCTGGATTGTCACTCCTTCATTGTTCAGGGCAGCTTGAAATTGGAGGAGATTTTGAAATTGGAGATCTCAAAGGACCTTGAGCTCCGCTCCTGTAGATGCCTTTACAGATAAGAAGATGATGGATCAAGAGATTAGGACTCATTTTGAGTTTCTGAAAACCCAGCTGCCTCCCAATCTAAAGCCTCTCCTGTTTCCCATACATTACACCTTTGTGTTTCACTTTTCTTAATTAAGCTCAATTTTCTAATAGGCATAGACTAGGTACTATGTCTACATGGTTCAAAAGTCAAAAAAGTATGAAAAGCTGTGCACAGAAATCTTGCTATGTCCCTCCCCCATGCCATTAACCCTACCTCTTACACACAACAGCTTTAGGTTTCTTGTTTATCCTTCTGTTGTTTCTTTAGGCCAGGGTTTTTCAACCTTGAAACTATTGACATTTTGGGCTGGATAGTTCTCTGTCGCAGGGGCTGGGGTGTGCACTATGGGACGCCTAGCAGTATTCCTGGCCTCTACCCACTAGAGGCCAGTAACACCCCCGTCCCCTGACCTGAGTCTTGGCAATCAAAAATGTCTCCACATGTTGCCAAGTGCCCTTTGGGGACAAAATCGCCCCCCGTTGAGAACCACTGCTTTATGCAAATAGAGGCAAATGTGAACATGTATTTTTATTTTCCACCCCTTTCTTTGAGTAAATAGTAGCCATCTATATACCCAGCTTCTCTTCCTGATATGTATATCCTGATAGGTAGACAGTTCTATATCCTGATAGACTGATACCCTGATAGAGATATATATAAAGAGAGGTTTATAGATATTCTGATATATGTATAGGATATGTGTATAAGATATGTATACACACAGGAATATATGTGTGCGTGTGCACATGTATACATGTATATATTTAACTTGTATGGAGATGTCTGGATCAGTGGAGTTTGTCCTCAGTGTGGCAGCTGTGTGGCATTCCATGGTGTGGAGGTGCTACAGTCAGTGAAGCCAGCCCGCTGTTGTCGGGTACTTGTTTCTACTCTGTTGCTATTAAACTGTGCTTGGTACGTAAGCCCACTCACGTGTCGTTCTTCCTTGTGCGGGTGTGTCTGTGGGTAGATCCCAGAACTGGAGTTGCTGGATCAAGGGTAAATGCATCTCATTTTGGTGGCTGCTGCCCCCAGATTTCTCCTCCCTGAAGGCCGTGCCCTTTGGCACTCCCGTCAGCAGGCATTTGAGCAGCCTCACCAACAGGGTTATGAAACCTTTGAACTCTTGCCAATCCCACAGATGCGGAATGCATCATGTTTCCTAACCAGCACAATGTTTACTTAAAAGAGCCTTATTTATCTTGAACAGGGACCTAAGTGAGCTCAGCCTAGTCTGCTTTCCTCTGAGGGGCCAGCATCCCACACAGGTGTGTCACCAGGCCTTTGTTTTGCTGAGCCCTCTTCCAGGGACGTGCTTCCACTTCACTCTCAGTAGTTTCACCATCCTTCGTGGCTTCCAAGGGCCATCTCCTCTGAGAAACTTTCCCTGATTCTGCTTTACACCCCTTTTTCCTCCTCTTCTGTGTCCCCTCTGGCGTATCCCTCTGTGCCATTGCCTGGCACACAGTTGTTGCCCAGGCAGGAGGGGGTCTGGGGTCATGCGGGTCTGGTTTTGAATTCCAGCTTTGCCACTTACTCTCTGCAGATCCTTGCTTGAAACTCTTAATTTCTCAGGGCCTCGATTTTCTCATCTGTAAAATGGGAATAATACTTCCCTAAGAGAACCCATATAAAGTATGCAGCAGTGGATAGGCATCTCATAGGTACTCCTTGAGGGCCTATCCATCTATTTCATGTCCTTGCACACAGTAAATCAAGGTATGGTGTCTATTTTTTAAAACTGTTTCTATGAAGGGAATGGTGATTTATTCAGCAATTATTTGAGTACCTATTTTGTTTCAGGCATTGATCTCAGAACTGAGGATTTAGCAGTGAAAAGAGACAAAATCCCTGCCTTTATGGAGCTTGCATTCAATTGGGGTGTCACACAATGAACAGAAGTAAATGATACAGTATTAATATTAAGTATAGATCCATATATTTTATGTCATTTTTGTTAATCATTTCAAGAATTATTTTTGCTTTATTACACTGTAAGTTCCTTGAGGGCAGGAATGATAACTGCTCTTTGCGGAACCTACTCAGAGCCCGTATGATGGAGGAAATCCAAACCCAAATCTATCAATGTCTCCTCTCTGCTTAAAGCACCAAGGAGCTCCTTATGGCCTTCAGGGTGTGGTCCACCCTGCAAGGCCCTGTGTGGTCTGGGGCCTGCTTTCCTCTCCAGCCTTGTCTGCTGCCTGACCAGCTTCCTACCCCTGCACGCTACACTCCTCCAGCTCCACTGGACCCCCAGGTTCTAGAATGCTCCATGCTCTCTCATCTCTGCTTTCCACATGCTGTTCCGTTTGCCTGGAATAGTTTCCGTGCCTACCTCACCTGGCCAATATCTGTACATCCTTTTGGTCTCTCTTGGATGTCGCTTCCTGAGAAAGCCATTCTTGGTCTCTCCACCCCTAGTCTGGGATTCATATCCCACCTCTGTGCTTTAGTAACAATCAGGACTTCCTTCTCGTCAGGCTTCTGCAACATTCTGTGTAATTGCTGCTTTACTCGTCTGAACCTCCGTAACTGTGAAGCTCCCTCACCTGCATCTCTCTCGGGTGGTGGTGTGTCTGCAGTGAGTGGCTGTGACAGCGAGTGATGGGCGGACAGGTGGAGAGTCAAAGCGTAGGCAGGCCGTGGATATGTGTGTTCTGAATTGGCTCCGTTCACTGGGGAGCAACCCAGTTGGAACCTGTTTTCCTTTGCAGGAATCTGATTTAGCCTTTGCCACTCCCTTGAGACAGGCAACATATTTGGCTTCTGGTCCATCACTGGCCTGATGACCCCAGAAAGGTCACTTGCCATTCTGTGGCATTTATTAAATGACCCACTGAGGCTGCAGGATTGCTTAACCCTGAGGGCTCTGTTGACGTTGTATTCCACGAAAATGGCAACCCCTTAGGGCTGTGTGATGGTCCTGTGTTGCTTTAGATGTTCCTAGCAGATCTGAGATTGCATGGGTGGGGGTCTCCTGCCTTTCTCACCCAGATTTTTCTTGGGAAGAGCAGTGCCTAGTTCAATCACAAAGGGAAAGAGGGTTGGGAGACCTGTGTTGATGATGATGATGATGATGATGATGATGAGAGGGGTGGGAGACCTGTGTTATTGTCGATGATAATGAGGAGGAGGATGAGTGGGGTGGGAGACTTGTGATGAGGAGGAGGAGGAGGAGGAGGAGGGATGGGAGACCTGTGCTGTTGATGCTGCTGCTTGGGCTGGCCAGTAGAGGGCAGCAGAGCTGTCCACCGTAAGGTCCACACATTGTATTTATGAGCCATCCTGGGCTTACCTTTTCAACTCACTCCCTGTGTTTGCTCTCAAAAGATGGTTGTTTCTCTGGAAGGTTTAACCACTGAACAGAGAGAATAAATCCTCCTAAGGATGTGTTAGTGTAAAAAGATGATTTTAGGAAAATTGCTCTCTAGATTTGAAAAAAAATCATACCATTTCCTTGCCTTGACTGTATAGTCTGTACCTAATCTTTTGAGGAGGCCATTCTCTTGTATGAACCAATATTTGTGACTAATGCTCGCCTTGTGGAATAAGACGGTAGCCACACACAGAGAATGCCGTAGCTAGTACCAGCCCTGTTTGCTGAAATCCCAGCAGTGCCAGCGCAGCATCTTGCGCGAAAACACTGATGGTGAAAGATAACAATTTCTTCTATTGTTCACCAGCCTCATCTGGAGGAACATTTAATTACCAGCTTGTGGTAGTTAAGGAAAAATAAAGTTCTTAAACTTAGGGAGATTTGACAGTTTAAAATAAAGGCTGGTGTGTGGGAAAATAAAGTTTGTGGGTGGGAAGGATTTGGGAAAATAGTTTGGGTTCTAATTTAAGGACCTGAAATGTTTGAGGGAGCCCTGGATAAGAATAACATTTTAAAAACCAGAGATGATGAGAAACTCAAGGGCAAAGGTAGAAAAGTCTGATTTGTGTTCTCTAGTAGGTTCCAGCATGTGCAGCCTTCATTGCTAATAGAATTCCAACAAAAGCTCTATAATCTCCTAACTAAAAACTTTTTTTATAAATTTATGAGGATATTTTTGTGTGTGCTTTCTGAAATCTTTTATTCTCTTTAAAAACTTTCAGAATCAGAACTCTTAATCTCTTTTCATGGAAACCATAGCCAGAAGTGTTCCTTACATCCAGCATCTGCCTATTAAATTAAAACAATTCTGATTTCATATTTCGTTTGCTCACCTGTTACCCAGCCCCTTATCAGATTGCTGCTTTAAATCCCTCTTGCAAGCACACCCCAAAGAGTCCTGGAGCCTGTATTTTGTGAAAGTGTCAAGGCACCATTTCAAAATACAAATGTTTCTTCCTTCTTACCCCTCCCCCCCCTTTTTTTTTGTTTGAGACAGAGTCTCACTCTGTTGCCTGAGCTAGAATGCCATGGCGTCAGCCTAGCTCACAGCAACCTCAAACTCCTGGGCTCAAGCAATCCTCCTGCCTCAGCCTCCCGAGTAGCTGGGACTACAGGCATGCGCCACCATGCCCAGCTGCTTTTTCTATATATTTTTAGTTGGCCAATTAATTTCTTTCTATTTTTTAGTAGAGACTGGGTCTTGCTCTTGCTCAGGCTGGTTTCGAACTCCTGACCTTGAGCGATCCTCCCGTCTTGGCCTCCCAGAGTGCTAGGATTACAGGTATGAGCCACCGAGCCTGGCCTTACCCCTCCTTTTTGGGGAAGAATAAAAAGGGAGCATTGGTTTAAGTCAATGAAAATATTAGCTTAGGTTACCCAGTATTTTGTAAGCATGTTGGAGTACTTTGGTTTAACCATAAGAATGCCAAGAGTCTATCTAGCTCAGCTGTCCCTACATCAGAGATTATCTTCTCTTTTACAGGAATTATTGATTCAAGGGAAAAACATGATAAACTCATAGAAAGTCATTTTTAAGGAAAATATATCTAAAATTTGGAAATAAGGCAAAGGAAGATTACTGAGTGCCCTTTCAATATCCTACTAGAACATTGTCTGACAAACCCACCAAAGACCTTCTGATATTCTAGGGAAGAGGCAGCAATTTTTTTTCTACAGAGTGCCAGATGGCAAATTTTTTGGCTTTGCAGGCTAAAATATTTACTGTCTATAGCTACTTAACTCTGCCATTGTAGTGTGAAGGCAGTCATAGATAATATATAAATGAATGCATACTGCTGTTGTAGGAACAGAGAGGGGTGATTCCTTTCCTCCCCAATATAAAGGTGGCCAACACCCCTATAACAAAAGGTAGGTTAACAGAGAAAAGCATAGCAAATTTATATGATCATAGTTTTATGTAACACAGGAACTTTCAGATTGAAGACGTAAAGATACAGGGGAAGCTGCCCATTTTTATGCTCAGGTTCATTGAAGAATGGAGAGCCTTGTAGAACTGTGGTTAGCAAAAAGGGTATGATCTAGTGCTAGGAGGTTGAGTGGGGAAAGTAAGTCTTGTCTGTTCAGATTGTCTCGGGCTCTCTCTCTGTAGCGTTCCTTCCTCCCAGGTATGGAGCAGGACCCTGGAATGGGGGGAGGTGTCTTATGACCTACAATCAAACAAGGTAGGTCAGAGAATTTCTTTATGGCCAGTTCTTACATAGAAAATTGGAGGGAAGTTAGAGTAGGATTTTTAGGTTTTATGGCTGGCTTTGGGGAATAGGGGGTTTGGTTTCTATGACTTGCCTTGGAGAAGAGGAATTCCACTTTCTATGACTCGTCTGGGGGAGAATAAAGAGTGATCGTCAGAAGGGCAGGAGAAGGTCAGAGAGAAACTTTGTTTCTGAGGCTGCTTCTGAGGGCTTCACTTTAGGACATCGTTTTTCTTTCTTTTTTTTTTTTTTGAGGCACTCACTTTTTTTTTTGAGTCTCACTCTGTTGCCCGACCTAGAGTGCTGTGGCGTTAGTCTAGCTCACAGCAACCTCAAACTCCTGGGCTCAAGCGATCCTCCTGCCTCAGCCTCACGAGTAGCTGGGACTACAGGCATGTGCCACCATGCCCGGCTAATTTTTTCTGTTTTTAGTTGTTTGGCTAATTTTTTTCTATTTTTAGTAGAGATGGGGTCTTGCTCTTGCTCAGTCTGGTCTCGAACTCCTGAACTCAAGCAATCCTCCCGCCTCGGCCTCCCGGAGTGCTAGGATTATAGGGGTGAGCCACTGCGCCCGGCTTAGGGTGTCGTTTTTCTGAGCCCCAACACTGTGTTCCAATAAAACTTTCTTTATAGACACTGAAATCCATTTCATAGCATTTTCATGTTCCATGGTGTGTTATGAAATATTATTTTCATTTCATTTTCAACCATTTAAAAATATAAAAATCATTCCTGACTTGCAGGAAAACAGATGGCTGAGATTAATAAATTGGAAATGATTTTTATCCAGGTAAGATGCGAATGATTTTCTCAAGTAGAAAAGGACCATCAGGGCTACTGCTTTATGCCCTACCGGACATTAACCATTTTCCAGTCTTATTCCAACATTCATTTTTCCACAAATTTTTGGCCCTACTTAGGTTTTTGTATCCTCCTTTGAGCCAGCTTTGTCATTCTGCTGATTTCCTCATCACGTGAGTTAGAGAATCTTTGGCATATGTACGCTCTATAGGAGTCAAGTGCTTAACTTTTCAAAAATTGTGCTTTGACAGCCATATATGTAAAGCAAGTTGAGACATTTTAAATAATAATATATAAATTTCTATCCATTTGTTTATAAAACGAAGAACAGGCAATTTAATCATTCAATATAAGGGCAAAAGGATGACACCTTGCCTTTCTGTCCTGCCAGTGGTGCAGGAAGTGGCCAAGGGAGCGTGAAAGTGGATGGAGAGGGGCAGGGAAGACACCCCCTTGGACGGGTCCTCTCTGTGGCTGTGACTCATCGAGCAGCGGTGTGGCCACTCCAGGCACCAGCGGTGACATTGCACTGGGGATTCTTGAAATCTCGTACAATTTTCCGCAAATGATTTTGGTTTTCACCTAGCAATTCTTATCATTGATATTATTTTGAAAAAAAGAAGGAAAGAAAAATAATGTTTTTCAGAAGGCATTAATGCAAAAAGCTGGGTGATATCCCAGAGAACACTAGACTGAGTGTCAAGAGGTTCCTAGTTTTGGGTCTGTGACTCACCAGCTAAATATGACAATGGGTAAATCCAAGCACTTTTGTTTTTGCATATGTGAAATGAAAAGCTTGAATTCTATAGTCATTAAATATTCCTTTTGGTGGAATTAAGAGTGATCACTGGCACCTGATTTTTTTTTTTCTAAATAAGAGTAGCATAGTCTGTGGTCAGAATCTAACAGTCCTCTCCCCCTGAATTTCCAGGTTTGACTTCTTATAAATAAAAGGGAAAATGATCATGTATAATAAAATAACATATAAAAGGTGAAATAACTACTTTTGAGTTAATCCTCTGTTTGGGACAAATAACATGGGGAGAAAAGTACAAAATGGAATTGTCGCCTTTGTTTGCTGTTCGGTTCATAGTTGTTCCCTATAACGTAAGATCACTTCCCTGTTCAGTTAGTTTTTTTTTTTTTTTTTTTGAGCAATCCGCGCGCCTCGGCCTCCCAGAGTGCTAGGATTACTAGGAGTGCTAGGTGAGCCACCGCGCCCAGCCCTGTTCAGTTAGTTTTAAGTCTGAGAGCAAAGATTTCTTTAGATAAGGGAGGATGAGATAAAATAAGGCCCCAAAAAGGCGCTTGGCTCCATGACAAGCTGGAACATTGGTGAGACAGATGGAAATAGAAGTCTACGGCCATACCACCCTGAACGCGCCCGATCTCGTCTGATCTCGGAAGCTAAGCAGGGTCGGGCCTGGTTAGTACTTGGATGGGAGATGGAAATAGAAGATAAGGAATCGGAGGCCCTTTTGAATTGAGAAGCACACTCGTGGGTGCTTGAAATTCCCTGGGCATTTCAGACCCAGAGAAGAGATTACAGCAAATCTCACAGGCATTAGTCCTTAACCTTTCTTCAGAGGTGAGAGATCTATTGAGAACAGAAGAAAGCTAAAGTCCCCTCCTCTTAAACTTGTTCACATATATACCAAGTTTTGTCTATAACTTAAGGATCTTTTAAAAGCCCGGACATAAAAAATTGACTTGCCAAATTTGAATGAAGGAACTCCAGGGCATTTAGTGTAGAGCTTTGTCTTTGAAGAGGGACATGATCTCACGTTTAAACACCCAGGTGGCCCTATTTAGTTTTATTAAACTAATTTTGTCTCCTTAACCCTTACTCTTACAAACAATTGCATGTCCAATCTTGCTTTTTTCAGCGAATTGTTTTTGATCACTGTTATGTAAACTCTAAACTGAATGTCCAAATTGCACAAGTCTAGGATCCAATATAAATTTAGCTTTCAAATAAGTGAGGTTTTTAAAAAAGATCTTTGTCGTCTTTTTTTAAGTTGCTGATAGTCACTGCTCGCTGAAACCCTTTCCTGGCAAGATATTTCAATATTCTCTTGAGAGCAGTTGTGTTAACAAGTTGCAAAGATTACTGCTGTGCTTGGAAATCATTTAATATGTGCATAGATCTTCAAGCCTATTATCATATCTTTGAGAAATTTCTAGGATTTTTGAGAGCTCTTATGGCATCAAAACTTCTGATTATAGCTCACTCTTAATGTGACAGAGTCAAACATGTTGGATTAGAGTCAGGTGTTTTGTTTTGTTTTGTTTTTTATGCTTCCAAACACTTAAAGTAACTCAGATTACTTATCTTCAGATTTGAGGCAAAAAATACTATTTGGTTCTTATACTTTGTGTGTGTGTGTTGTATTTCTGAAACATTCTGGCTTTATTCCATATTGATGGCAACAGATCTATACCTAGCTTTCTTTTTCCACCAACTGTAATTTTGGACAATTTGAAATCTATAGGAAAACTGAAGGAAAAACACAGACGTATTTAAATTTTGTAGACTCCCTCACTTAAATTTGCCAGTTAGTATTTTACCATGATTTGCTTTGTCTCCCTGTGTGAACATGTGTGTGTTACTTTAATTAATTTTTATTGTTGAACCATTGGGAAGTTGCAGATATGACACTTACTCCTTGGGTATCTCAGTGTGTATTTACAAAGAATGAAGATACTCTCTTAAATAATTGCAATATCTTTCATCATACTCAAGGAATTTAGCATCAATTCAATAATACATGATGGGCCAGGTGCGGTGGCTCACGCCTGTAATCCTAGCACTCTGGGAGGCCGAGGCGAGAGGATTGCTTGAGTTCAGGAGTTTAAGACCAGCCTGAGCAAGAGCGAGACCCCGTCTCTACTATAAAGAGAAAGAAATTAGCCAAACAGCTAAAAATAGAAAAAATTAGCTAGGCATGGTGGCATGTGCCTATAGTCCCAGCTACCTGAGAGGCTGAGGCTTAAGCCCAGGAGTTTGAGGTTGCTGTGAATTAGGCTGATGCCACGGCACTCTAGCCCAGGCAAGAGAATGAGACTCTGTCTCAAAAAAAAAAAAAATATATATATATATATATATATATATGATGTACTCTGTATTCAAATTTCCCATATTGTTCCAATAATGCCCTTTACCTCAGCGATTTGTTTGAAGAACCAGTCAAGGATCAATAAATTCCATTTGGTTGCCATGTCTCTTTAGTTACCTTTAATTTTGAAAAGTCCCCAGCCTTTTCTTGTCATATGACGTTGACATTTTAGAAGAATCCAAGCCAACTGTCTTCTAGAATGCTCCACAGCCTGGTTTATCTGTTTTCTCCATGATGAGGTTTAGATTAAACCATTTGGGCAAAAATACAGCCGAGGTGGTGCTGTGTGTGTCTGGTTGTGATCTCATTGGGAAGCCCGTGATAACAGGTTGTTCAAATCTGGTGATGCTAAGTCTGGTCACTTTGTAACAGGAGTATCTGCCTGATCTTATAAAAGAACCCCTTTATCCCTTGTTAAGTCGGGGGTGGAGGATCCCCTATTTTGAGATCATGTGAATGAACTTTTCCTTAACAGCCTTGCACTCGGTGATTGTAGCATCCTCTGATGTTCTCAGTTTTATTTTGCTTTGTTGTTGGAGGTAGGGGAGGGGGAGGAAGAGTATAAAGGAAATGTATCCAGTCAGATCTTTGTTGAATCATTTCCATTGCTCCTTTATTTGTATAGTTGCAAGACATGAATGACGAGAGTGCTCTGTATTTTCTAGATTGTTATACTCAATCTGTATGAACAAAAGAAGCTTTAGTTTACTTCTGTCTCTCCACAGAGAAACCTCCAAGGCAAATATTTGTCTGAGTCAGTAGCCTACAATGATTATTGAAGGTCTAGATGAGGTTATTAAAATGCCTGGTGTTTGCCCTGGTGGCACACACAAGATAAACGAGGCAGAATTCTTTCAGCTTGGTTACGTGTTGGCTTTTCATGTTTCAGTTAATAGGACAGGGTAGGAATGTCTCTTTGGCAGCTAGATAAACAGCTTCTGCAGTAGAAGAGAAAAATCAGCAGCATACACCATTGACTGAAGGAGACATATTTAAACTTTGTAAACAAAAGGTTTGACTACAGCTTCTGAGGAGAAATATTTCTGCGTGGATGTGAAAACTCCAGTGAACTTTGTATTGAATCTTTCCCCCATAGGGTGTTGAGCTAAAACATTACTTTTGGACTGGTGGGTAAGAACCATCTCTTTAAGAAGGAAAAATGTTGGCAATCTAAATCCTACTTGAGCAGTATTAGGTATGGAATGATGTAATTTAGCAATCCCAAATATTATTTTTTTTTTAAAAAAAAGGTTTCTGAAAAGCCACCTTAGAATTTTGGCTTTGTGTAGCCCAACCCTTTTAAGATAGTGATTGTCAACCAGGGTGCGATTTTGTCACCCAGGGAACATTTGGTAATGTCTGGAGGCATTTTTTTTTCTTCTTTTTTTTTCTTTATTGAAGTGTAATTTACATATCATGTCTTTACTCCACTTTAAGTGTACAATCAAATGGTTATCAGTAAATTTACCAAGTTGTACAGCTATTCACATAAATCAGGTTTAGAGGATTTCTTACCCCCTATTGTGACCCCTAATACCCATCCCCAAATACATTTCAAGCATGCCCCTCCCCTTCACAGTGCTCACCACATCTCTCGGATGTGGGTCTACCCCCACCCCCCAATTCCCTAGTGAACACTCCCACCGTTTGAGCACCATAGTGTTAATCAGTCAGTACCAAATTGATGATGAGTACACGTGGAGCCCATTCTTCGGGTCTTGTGTCACCTCACTTTGAATAATGGGCTTAAGCTTAATCCAGGATAATATAAGCGGTGCTAGCTCACTGTTGTTTCTTAAAATTGAGTAATATTCCATTGTAAACATATACCAAATTTTAACAATCCACTCATGAATTGACGGGCACTTGGGTTGTTTCCATGACCTCGCAATAGTGAATTGTGCTGCCATAAACATTTGGGTGCAGATGTCTTTATCATAGAATGTCTTATGCTCTTTTGGGTAGATGCCTAATAATGCT
>CAUYRT010035720.1:0-31379 GCA_963574885.1 Lepilemur ruficaudatus
AAATTAGCCAGGCATGGTGGCACATGCCTGTAGTCCCAGCTACTCGGGAGGCTGAGACAGAAGGATCGCTTGAGCCCAGGAGTTTGAAGTTGCTGTGAGCTGGGCTGATGCCACAGCACTCACTCTAGCCCAGAGAACAGAGTAAGACTCTGTCTCAAAAAAAAAAAAACTTCCTAAAAATAAAAGTCCCAGACAAGATGGGTTCACACCCAAATTTTACCAGGCCTACAAAAAAGAACTGGTGCCTATCCTGAAGAAATTATTCCACAACATTGAGAAGGAAGGAATCCTCCCCAACATGTTTTATGAAGCCAACATCACCCTGATAGCAAAACCATGAAATGATGCAACAAAAAAATAAAATTACAGACCAATATCCCTTATGAATATAGATGCAAAAATTTTCAAAAAAATTTTTAGCGAACCAATTCAAGTGCTTATCAAAAAAATAATCCATCATGACCAAGTGAGCTTCATCCCAGAGATACAGGGATGGTTCAACATACACAAATCTATAAATGTAATTCACCACATAAATGGAAGCAAAAACAGAGACCATATTATCTTCTCAATAGACACAAAAAAGCATTCAACAAAATTCAGCACCCTTTTGTGATAAGAACACTTAACAAAATAGGCATAGACAGGACTTACCTAAAAATGATACAAGCCATATATGACAAACCCACAGCCAACATCATACTGAATGGGGAAATATTGAAAGCATTTCTGCTTAGAAGTGGAACCAGACAAGGTTGTCCTTTATCACCGCTTCTATTCAACATAGTGCTAGAAGTCCTAGCCAGAGCAATCAGACAAGAGGAGGAAATTAAGGGCATCCAAATGGAGGCAGAAGAGGTCAAACTATCATTCTTTGTTGATGATATGAACTTATATCTAGAAAACCCCAAAAACTATGCCATTAGACTACTGGAATTGATAAACAAATTCAGCAAAATCTCAGGTTACAAAATCAATGTACACGAATCAGTAGCATTCCTATACGCTCACAATAGTCAAACTGAGAATCAAATCAAAGACTCAATACCCTTCACAATAACTACAAATAAAATAAAATACCTAGGAATATATTTAACTAAGGAGGTAAAAGACCTCTACAGGGAGAACTACAAAACACTGAGGAAGGAAATAGCAGAGGACATAAACAGGTGGAAAACCAAACCATGCTCATGGGTCAGCAGAATCAACATTGTTAAAATGTCTATACTACACAAAGTGATCTACAGAGTCAATGCAATCCCTATTAAAATACCAACGTCATTTTTCACAGATCTAGAAAAAAATAATTCTATGTTTTGTATGGAACCAGAGAAGATCCCATATAGCAAAAGCAATCTTAAGCAAAACGAACAAATTGGGAGGCATCAATTTAACAGACTTCAAGCTATACTACAAGGCCATAGTAACTAAAACAGCATAGTACTGGCACAAGAACAGAGACATAGACCAGTGAAACAGAACTGAGAACCCAGATATGAAATCATCCTCATAGAGCTATCTAATCATTGACAAAGTAGACAAAACATACACTGGGGGAAAGAATCCTTATTCAATAAATGGTGCTGGGATAAATGGTGGATAGCCACATGTAGAAGAGTGAAACAGGATCCGCACCTTTCACTTCTTACAAAAATCAACTCACAGTGGATAACAGACTTAAATCTAAGGCATGAAACTATAAGAATTCTAGAAGAAAATGTTGGAAAAACCCTTAGACATTGGCCTAGGCAAAGAATTTATGAAGAAGACCCCAAAGGCAATCACAGCAACAATAAAAATAAATAAATGGGACCTAATCAAATTAAAAAGCTTCTGCACAGCCAAGGAAACTATCACAAGAGCAAACAGATAATCTACAAAATGGGAGAAAATATTTGCATGCTACACATCCGATAAAGGGCTGATAACTAGAATCTATATAGAACTCAGGAAAATCAGCAAGAAAAAAATCAAACAACCCTATCAAAAAGTTGGCAAAGGACATGAACAGAAACTTTTCAAAAGAAGATAGCTTTTGAAATGGCCAACAAACATATGAAAAAATGCTCAACATCTCTAATAATCAGGGAAATACAAATCAAAACCACAATGAGATATCACTTAACTCCAGTGAGAATGGCCTTTATCAAAAAGTCCCAAAACAATAAATGTTGGTGTGGATGTGGATAGGAACACTCATACACTGCTGGTAGGACTGTAAACTAGTGCAACCTCTGTGGAAAGTAATATGGAGATACCTCAAAGAGCTACAAGTAGAACTACCATTTGATCCAGCAATTCCATTACTGGGCATCTACCCTAAGGAAAAAAAGACATTCTCTAAAAAAGACATCTGCACTAGAATAGCTGCACAATTCACAATTGCAAAGATGTGGAAACAACCCAAGTGCCCATCAATACATGAGTGGACTAATAAAATGTGGTACATGTATACCATGCAGTTCTGCTCAGCCACAAAAAATGGGGGTGATCTAGCACCTCTTGTATTATCCTGGATAGAGTGAAGCCCATTCTACTAAGTGAAGTATCACAAGAATGGAAAAACAAGCACTACATGTACTCACCATCAAATTGGTATTAACCGATCAACATTTATGTGAACATATAGTAACAACATTCATCGGGTGTTGGGCATGTGGGAGGGGGAAGGAGGAGATGGGTATATTCACACCTAATGGGTGCAGTGCACACCATCTGAGGAATGGACACTCTTGAAGCTCTGACTCGGATGGGGCAAAGGCAATATATGTAACCTAAACATTTGTACTCCTGTAAGATGGTGAAATAAAAAAATAAAATAAAAATGAAATAAAAAATAAAATGATTACTGTTTTATGCCACTACATTTTAGGATAGTTTATCACACAGCAATAGACAACTAGAACAACTTCCTATCTCCACCTTATTTTTTTCTATAGCTCTTATCATTACCTAACATAACACATATTTATTTGTTTACTTTCTGTCTCTGGCTCCCTGTCACTAAAATATAAGGTCTGTGAGGGCAATTACATTTGTCTTTTTGTTCACTGCTATATTCCCAGAACCTAGAGCAAGTCCTGGCACATTGTAGGCACTCTGGAAATATTAATAGGATGAATGAAATTGGAGTCAGATACATGGAGGATAGATACAATACATAAACTTATGTTGGGTAATTACTTTGCAACATGGAACTACTCCTAATCTGTAGGTAGCATAAAATAGAATTTTCATTAAAATCAGAACTAAGCCCATAACAATGGCCACGCTATGATTTCTGTCATGTTCTCAGTAAAATAAACTTAGAATTTTTATTCTTTTCTAAAATTCCCAGTCAGAAAAATATATATAATGTCCAAGAAATAGTGTTGCTATACCATATTTACCAATATGTTTTTCAGAAGTTCATTAAAACAACAAACGTACCATTTGGGGTACCCAAGCAAGGGCAGTACCTCCTTGTTTGAATTTCATCTGAGCCAAAGGAGTTTTGCTAGCAAAATCATAAATTCGAACAGAGCCTATAGAAAGACAGTTTTACAAGGAAAAAATTATATACATAATATTTTTTAAAATAATCTTGGGTTACTTTTTATATATTTAGTATTATAATAAGAAATTTCATAAATAACTTAATCAGTTAATAATCCAATACCCTTTAGTCAAAAATTTCCACATATAACCTTAAACAGATAATTTGTAAGCATTCATAATAAAGAAGAGAACTGATGATTAACTGGTAGATCAATTTCACCTTGCATAGTCCATATAGATTTGCCAGAATTTAAGGAAGAAGGAGATTGAAAGAATAGGAAAAGCACAAATGAGGATAATAACAAAACGAATAGTATTTTCATGAACAACTTACAGATTGTGTCCTTCTTTTAATCTCTCACAATAACCATGGCTGCTGCATTTTATGCCTTTCCACTCTGCAACAACTCACCTCACTTGCATTCAAGGAGTTTCTTTTTTGGAAAAATCCTCAAATGTTTTTAAATACATATAAAAATCATACTGAAAACAAAACAAGGCCAGATATATTTTCACTGAGTTCCTACTTACAGTCCAAGGCAGTCGTGGCCATGAGATAAGTGATAGGAGAAACAGCTAAATCTTGGATAGCTCCAGAATGGAAGGAGAAGAGGCATTCTGGATCCTGGGTCTGAGAACAGATAGACAGCTTACTAGATCTCAAAGACAGGGTAACATTGAATCAAGGTCAAGTTTTTAAAAATGTAAGTAGAACCCTATGATGCATGTGGAATTTTATTTGAATAAAAATATGAAAAAACATGAAAGGTTAGAAAAGAATATGGACTTTGGAATTAGGAGAATCATGGAGTCCTGGCTTTGAACTTAATGGCTATGTGATTCTGCTCGAGTCACCTCAAATGCCAGTTTCCATTTCTTCATCTGTAAAATAAGATGATGACAGCTGCCTGCCTACTAAACAGGGTAGCAGTGAGGGTCACGTGAGATAATATAAATGAAAACTCCATATACTTATGAAAATTGTATCATGTTAGGCATTGTCATTGCCACTTATAAGTTTTACTATGAGATACATCTTTTTTAATGTAAAATTATAACAAGAGAGTGAACTCTCAGGATTAGCACAGGTTGAGCAAGTTTTTGATAGGAACAATGATCAAACATGAAGAAAGATAAAGTATCCTTTAAAGAATAAAAAAGATTTTTGCTATAAAAGTAAAGAAAAATAAGAATAACAGGTGACTTACGATATTTGAAAAACTAAGGTCAAGCTTCCATATGGCTCCATTGGCATCCTAAAAAATAAAAACCTAATAGTATTTTCTTCTGTCATTTTGAACTTTCATCAAATTAAAACAATATTCTTCCTATGATTTATTAAAGCAGCAATAAGCAATATCAAAAGCTTACATCTATTTTAGAGTGTGATTAAAATTTAATAAAAGCAACGTCTATGTATTTTAGAAGACAACCATACAGTAAGCAAAGCAATCTCATAATACTTGTAGTCAAAAGGACTTTCAGCCCAGAAAATTAATTATGCCACTATTTTAATTTTATGTCCAGGTAACTTTAAGGAAACAAGAGAAAAGAATGTAACATACCTGAGCCAACCAAAAGTTACTTCCAGTTTCATTCATTTTTACCATAGAGAAGAGTTTGACATTCTTGTCTACTTGAAGTTCATTAATAGGCTCGATCTGTAACAATCCAGTCTCATCTATAACATCAGCAGTGTCTATTGTCTCAAAATCCCATATCTTGTAAAATTAATAAGAAAATACTTTAATCAATCAGAAGTTTCTGTATATTTATTTTCTAAGCCAGCAAAAGGCCCTGATTTTTTTTAAAGTCATTTCCTGTTTCATTAAAATTAACAATGAGTCGGTATAATTAGAACAGAGTATAGTCTCAACCCTTGGAATTTTTTACTATGAACTGGGGTACAATAAATTATTATAGTTTCCTTTGTATTTGTTTCCTTTGTATTTATAGCGATTAGTGAGAAAGTACAGCCTTGCATAAGAATTTTAATTTGCCCAAAATAAACTTTATTTCAAGGTCTCTATTAGGTTTTTCTTCATATAAGGTGGCCACATGGAGTAAATGATTCAGTTGTTCAGCAAGACAGTGTAAGGAGCCTTGTTTTCTATACACCAGCAGGCCCCTGGAAAGGGGAAATATACATTTTTGATTAATGATTCAAGCATTGTCTTTATTATAAACAGAAAAAAATAGATGCAGATAATGTCTCCGTTAGAAAATGTTTCTCTTACTTAATATCAATTTGTACGTTACTAACTCAGATGAAGATTGTTGTTCCTTGGGAGGGGAATCCAGAACACTACAGGAATTATGAGGGAAGTCAGTTTCACCTCACCAAGAGACTCAGAAGGACTTCCCCTGTGAAGTGCCGAAGCCACCCTGGACAGTTCTGTTGACATACCCTGCCATGTTATCCTAGAGAGACTGAATAACTCAGACTTTGGGAAAGTAACTCCCAGGAGACTACCAGGGTTAGCCTGGTAGCGGGGAGAGGGCCGGATCCTTGGATCAGACTAACCCCTAGAAGTTGGGGGTAGGTTTTTCCTAAAGGGTGAGAAGTGGAAACTTACAATGTGAAGGACTGAAGAGATGAGGGTGTACTCTGAAAAGGGAAGCAAGCTTAGAAATTAGTGGTGTCCATGAAGGGATCCTCTGTGAAATATTTAACTTCTTTTCTCTTGAAGTTTTCTCCCACTTGGTATTGGGGTATTTTGGGGCAATATATATCTTGGAGGGATAGTGAATATAGTATATGACAAAATAAAGAACATAAAAGATCCCAGAGAAATCCATGAAATCTCAGTAAAGATTAAATTTAACATTATAAATGCAAAAACCTACACTTGGGTTCAAAAAGCCAATGGTAAGAGGACCCACTGTGGGAGATACGGCTTAGACAACATATTAGACATAGTAAGCTCAATAGGTGTCAACAGTGTGATCAGACTATTAAAAAATACTATCTTATTTCTGATAATACTTCTCAAAGAATGTCAAGAGAACACCACCACTTTCTTATGAAAGGCCCCAGTACAAATATTTACCAAGGGGACTGCAGGGCAAATCACAAGACCACAGGTCAGGCTGAAGCAGCAGAACACACAGTCACACAGGTGCCAGGCAGGGCGGGTGGGAGAAGTGTGACGGAACAGCAACCAAGGGGACTTAGACACGGGAAGTGTTGCAGCTTAGCCAAGGCTTTGGGCAGAAGAGTGTCCACAAGTGAAAGCAGGTAAGTTCCCAGCATAAGAGGTGATGAGAGGGCAGCATCCATAGGCAAACCCCATCAGCTCACCTCTGTGTGTATTTCTAATTGGTAACCTCAGGAAAAAATAAGTAACAGATGTTCGGCACTTTTGTTCCTAGGAAACAACCCATTCATACCATTCATACCAAGCATTTTGGAAAGACATGTGGGTCTACTGCTCATCTTGTGCTAACATGGGTTTTCATTTTCTGAAGCTATTATTTCAACAACAGAATAAAAATAACAAGAGGTCCCCTCACAAAGTTTCAGTGCTAAGAAGTAGTAAATTAATTTTGACAAGAATGCAAGTATTTATGATAAAAGAAGAATTATTTTAAATGAATTGGTCTTAGGAGTAAATAATCACTGATCTCCTTCATAAAATGACCTTAATGAAAAATAAACACCAGATAAAACCACTTGGATAATTTGCAAGTCTTAGACTTAGGAGCTACTGTCCAAGTATCAAGAAAACTTACCCTAACACATCCATCTGACCCAATAGTAATAACTTCACCTTCATCCAGCATTATCTGGTTGATGGGGCCACGGTGACAAGACTTGTTTCCAGATCGACAGAGCTCCACTTTGATGAGACCACCGTCCCAGAGCAGCATGTTGCCCCATTCCGATCCTGAAAGCACCTGGCAGGTAGGTATATGGAAAGAAAGGCATATACATTAAAACAGAAATATGTATATATTCATGCCTCAAATAGTAGGTGAAAATTATTTTTTAAAGACTATTTTTCTTGATCATGAAAATAAAAAAATTGAATATGCAAAAATAAGAAAATATAGAAATGAAAACCTACTATCCCAGACATAACCACTAATCACATTTTGATGCATTTTTTCTAGCATTAAGTACAATTTTACATCATTGTGATTAGGTTGTGTGTTGCTGGTTTTTCATTGGCCAAACTTATCTATTACTTCTTTGATTTGCAATTCTAGTCTTCCAGTATACAACAGTTCTTCCTGGCTGTTACATTCCTTGTATACTAGGATCCTATCATATTTCTCAGCCTAAATTTTCTACTCTTTGTCAACATAATGTTTTATTCCAATCTGCCCTCTAAAAATCTAAAATTTACTCCTAATTCTAAACATTTCCTTTTGTAGCTCTATAATTTGAAATGGCTTCTTTCTCCCCTACATCTATGCAAACTCTACTGAATATTTTAAAGATACATCTCATATTATGTCTTTTAACAGACATCATATGACATTTATCTTAGCTTAATTCTTATAATATTCAGAGTTTGAAGCTGGAATGCTTTAAGATTGTCTTACAGCTTTGGATAATAGTTTAGCCAGCATCCAAGGCTTTTTATTTCCTCCTATACACCGTGTGTTTGAATTGAGGAATTTCATCAGGTAGACGATTAGACCATTTGGTTCCTTAAAGTGAGAGTAATATTTGTATACGGGCATTTACTTTTAACTGAGATGCACATAAATAATACTATATAACTCATCTTAATAGGAAACCAAATAACATATTAATGGAGAACTGATTCAAATTAACTATCATTTCAGGCAATATGCCTATAAATTTTGTAAGAGGAAGAGAAGAAATAAACTAACAACATTAAAGAATAAGCTAACAGATTAAAGTTGCAATGTTGAAGATGCCACTGTAAAGTGGTTCAAAATACCTGAATAATAATCTGACAATAAAAATAAAAATCAAAAGACTGTATGTAACCTTTGACCCAGTAAGCATCATGGAGCATCATGGCAAAGAAAAAACGGAGGAAAAATAAGTATATTAATATCAATTTTACAACTCTGTGATACAGTTAAGAGTGACAAGTATGTCACTATGTAATATATAAAAATGCTCACATATTTTATATACATGTATAATATTTAATAAAATATTAATATTTATAATAGTAAAAAGAAAAGAGAAAATAGTATGTACATATGGATTATGACAATTTCAGGGAAATATTTTAATTATAATTGATAACCTGAAGAAGTAAAATTAAATGTTCATTACATTTATAGTTATAATATCTGTTATTACTGATATCAGCAGAGCTTTTTAGAATGTGATATGTTATATACATATTTAAAAACAATTTTATTATTGTAGAATAGTGGCTGTACTCACCTTCCCATCCGGGAGCTCCATGTAGCCCTCTATATCACTAGTGGTTGTTTTGCCAAATCGTCCTAGTGATCCCTGCAGCTTGAGACCAGTGAATGTAAAAGCCATTTCCCAGAACCTGCAAACGAACAAGAAAAAAGACCAAATGGACCTCAGAGAAGTCTTACTGATTTTTATTTTAATATGACCCAAACATTTACATATTTCATAGCCACGTATATTATATTCACTCATTTGTTCATCTGACTAGCATGTACTAAGTATCTACTTCCTGACAGGCAAAGTTCTAGGCAATATTAATTTAGCAATAAGGAAAATAGACAAAAAGTTCTCTGCCTTCATGGAGCTTATATTTAAGAGCTATGCTGTCTAATACAGTAGCCACCAGCCATATGGGACTATTTGAATTTATATTTGAATTAATTAATATTAAATAAACTTTAAAATTCAGTGTTTCAATCAGACCAACCAACTTTAAGTGCTCAATAAATACATGTGGCTAGTGGCTATTGTATTGAACAGCACAGAACATTCCCAACCTGGCAGAAAGTTCTATTAGATGGTATTGTTTTAGAGAATATAAAAGTTTCCCCCTAAAATTCTAATGTACTAGCTGTGTGACTTTGAGTGATTTTTCTTGATCACACTGTGCCTCTATTTTCTCAGGTACAAAATGAAAACATTAGTAACACCTACCTCATCAAATTGAAAAACTCTTAGAAAAGTACCTAGCCCATAAAAGCAATCAATAAATATTAGTTATTACTAACACTTTCTTATTAATAGTCTAAACAAATGAACAATCAGAATGAAAAAGACCACATAGAAAAATAATTTGACCTATCCAACTAGATAGAAAATAGATAATAGAAGGTATTGATAAATAAATAATATGAAGACAAAAGCCCAGACAACCAACATTCTTCTCCAAAGGTATGGTAGGTCCTCTGATGATATATTTCCATATACTCTGGGTTTCTTTATAGCATTTCCCATGTGAAATTAATTGGTCAATGTCTGTCTTTCCCCAAAGATATAGTTAATAGAACATAAATATAGTACTAAATGATAGGAAAATGTAAGGAATTGGAAATTTTGAGCCTATAGTTAGCAGAGGGTTACTTGAGAATTTCCTCCAAATTACAATTAAAAATCTGCTCAATTATTCTGTATTACTAATGAATGGATAATAAAAAGACCAGATGTAAATTGGCACAAGAATAATTTAGGATAGATAAAAATGTCTTTCTCTTAAAGAAATACTGGGGGCCAGGCGCAGTGGCTCACACCAGTACTCCCACTGCTTTGGGAGGCTAAAGCAGGAGGATTGCTTGAGGCCAGGAGTTGGAGACCAGCCTGGGAAACATAGCAAGACCATGTCTCTACAAAGAAAACATTAGAAATTATCTGGGTCTGGTAGCATGCTCCTATAGTCCTCGCTTACTCAGGAGGCTGAGGTAGGAGGATCATTTGAGCCCAGGAGTTTGACACTGCAGTGAGCTATGATCATACCACTGCCCTCCAGCCTGGGTGACAGAGTGAGATTCTGTCTCAAAAAAGGAAAAAAAAAAAAAGGAAACACTGGGAATCAAGTTATGGGCAGCTCGGGGCGGCGGGGGGCAGAGGGGGTGGCGCGGGTAGGCAGTTGTTAAACAAATGCATGAGACAAGGTGGAGCAAAGCTAGAGAAGGACAAAATCACTCCATGAAATAGACCAGGGTGCAAAGAGCATGGAATCTGGAGTGAGACCTGAGATCAGGAGTAGGTTCTGCCACCATTTAGTATTGAGTGTTTCTTGTCAGGAATGACACTGTGACAACTCTTGTTTTACGGATGAAGATTGAGTTGCTACAAAAAAGAAATTTAATAGTGGAAGTGAAAGCTCAATATGAATTTGGAAACACCACACCAATGTTTGTTATTAAGATACTATACAAATCTTAAGAAGTAAAGCCTACGAGAAGGCAGCAGGCTAAATTTAAAAGATTTTCTTTTATCTATGCTGTCTTTGGAAATAAAATACCACATATCAAATTTAAAAAGGTGCACTGCTAGTTAGTTTTTAAACTAACACATTTTTCAATGATCCTAATGTTAACAACAATGGCAAAAATGTCTCCAGCTCTTAGAAATATCTTAGAAAATAGTCTCACGATATCCACTGGCCCCTCTGTTGGTCACCCAACCTACTTGATGTGGCCTGATCCCGATGTAGTAAGCTGCTCTTCATCCTCAGGATTGAAAGTAACCTTAAAAACTTCCTGAGAAAAAGCTTTTGTCCTCAGTATGGGTTGCTCTTCTTTCCAATTCCAAATGGTCAGTGTGTAATCAGGGTTACCACCAACCGAGGCCAGCAAGACACCATTGTTGTTGAAGTCCACGTAAGCATATGCCTTCTCAGTCCCATCTGGAAGGATGAATGGGAGTCTAATAAATAAGGGCACATTTACTTCATTTTCAAAAATGTCTTGTACAAACAAAACAGAGAGGGAGACAGCCCTTGGTGATATGTATTAATGTAAGAATTCCCTACAGGGACAATTCCAAAATCATTCATCACCCTTGGTTTTAGAATGAATTACATAATATGAAGGGGGAGGGTGAAGAAGTCTTAAAATCACATTTTACAAGAGCAAACCACTATGAGAGCATTCCATTTTATGAAGTGGGGGAGAAATACAAAAGCATATTAGATAGCAGAGAGAAATCAATCTACAATTTAAAATCTGCCACTGAAAAACTCTAAGAATAAAAATTGACTACTGAAATTAATTACATGAGAAACAGAATTGTAAGATAATTGTGGTTAATTTTATGTGTCAATTTGGCTAGACTATAGTACCCCGTTACTCAGTTAAACACTAATCTAGTTGTTGGCTACAAAAGTATTTTGTGGATGTGGTTAACATCTACAATCAGTTGACTTTAAGGAAAGGAGATTATCTTTGATGATCTAGGTGGGCCTCATCCAATCAGTTGAAACGCCTTAAAAGTAAAACTGAGGTTTCCTTGGAAAGAAGAAATTCTGCCTGAAGACTACAGCTTCAACTCCTTCCCAAGAGTGTCAGTCTGCCAGCCTGACCTACAAAGTTCAGACTTGCCAGCCGCCACAATTGCACAAGCCAATTATGTTAAATAAATCTCTTTTCTATCTTACACTATTTCTGTGTCTGTGGAGAATTCTGACTGATTCAATAACATATCTTCTTCAGAATGTTGTAACCTTGAACATGGAATGTCTTAAAGATTTTTGGACTTACCTCGAAGGATTCTGTAGGGCCTCAGAGAAGGATATTCATAGATGATAATCTTTGGAAAACTTCCTTTTTCAGCTACTGTGAAGTGAGTTTTATATGGATGAACCTACAAAAAATAAAATCTCACTAAAATATTAAAGGAAATATTTTAATATAAATAATCCTACTAATGCAGTATTTAATATCCATTATTTCATATTTTATTTATTGGGATCTACTGTAATAGAAAACTCAAAAATTAGCATCTGATAAAAATGTGATGATGGATATGATTTAAACTGAAAACTAGAAGAATACTCATTTTAAGTTTTATTTTTATTAAGGACAGTCATTTCTAATTCTACAACTTTTTAAATTGCCATTAGAAGAGCTGGAATAATGGTTCTCAATCTTTAGTGTGCATCTGAATCTCTTGCAGGGCTTATTAAAACACAGATTACAAGCCCTACCCCCAGAATTTCTGATTTAATAGGTCAGGCTAGAACTTGAGAATTTGCATTTCCATTTCTAACAAGTTCCAAGGTGATGTTGATGCTACTGGTCTGGGACCTTGCTTTGAGAAGCACTAAATGAGATGAATTATTTACCCTGCATATAAGTCAATCTAAATTTTACACAGGAAAATTGATGGAATGTATGGAATCCATGTTTCCAGAGTAGGTTACATCCCAATTAAAAAAATTTCACCCTGAACAAACTTACCACAAATGAATGTAAACTTACTAGAAGTGAGAAAGATATAATATTTCCAAGCCAGACACAGAGGAAAACATAGCAGGAGGTGAGCAACAGGCAAGCGAGCAAAGCTTCATCTGTGTTTACAGCCGCTCCCCATCGCTCACATCACCTTTGAGCTCTGCCTCCTCTCAGGTCAGCTGCAGCATTAGAATCTCATAGGAGAATGAACTCTACCGTAAACTGTTCATGGGAGGGATCTAGGTTGCGGCCCCTTATGAGAATCTAATGCCTGATGATCTGAGGTGGACGGAGGCAGTGATAATAGCACTGGGGAGCAGCCACAAGTATCGATCATCATTAGCAGAGACGTTTGACTGCACAACAAATGTAATGTGCTTGAATCATCCTGAAACCAGACCCCTATCCCACTGCCGCCCAGTCCGTGGAAAAATCGTCTTCCGTGAAACCAGTCCCTGGTGCCAAAAAGGTTGGGGACCTCTGATGCAGGATATGTGGTCACAGAAGTTTGAATGGAGATTCAGGAAAATCCTTTTACCTTTCTACGTCTTGTCTACAGTAGGTAAAAAAGTTTCTGCCCTCTCACATTGGAGGCCGCTGTGGGGTTGAGTTTGGGTGTTTTACTTTTAGTGGAGACCTGAAATTAGTAAGTCATTTGCTTTATACTCAACATAGGGAGTCACCATATCTTTTCTGGAAGATAATTTATAGGCCCAAAACACATTTCTCACAGGTTTCTCATAGCCTTGCAAAAGTTTTTCTCTGGATAACAGCTGGATAACAGTTTCAGAAAAGATGAGGTGGATGTGGACAGTGGAGGAGGGACCTCTGTCACTCTAGGCACAAACAGCTCCAGCTCACGGGGAGAAAAGCCCTTGTGGACATAAAACTGCTCAATATCCAGGTGTATGAGGACTAGCATTCTTGACCACACTACATCTCTGACTACTGTCTTCAACCCAAATTATTTTATAGCAAAACAGAAATTTTAAAACTATCATTGGCCATAAAGTTATAGCTAAATATGTGACAATTTGATGTGCCTTATGTTCCTTAGCCCTGTGCTGATGGCGTGGCCTTTGGTGCTCCTGACACCTCATGGCCCCTGACTGCCTTCCCTCCACAAAACCCACGACCCTCACATGTGGCCCATGCATATCTACACACAGTTATTGCCACACTGTCATGCACTTGTGTGTCTAGTTTTTTGTTTTTCTTTTTTTAAATATAGGACTTATCTCTTTAGATGGATTTTAAACTCTTTGAATTCATAGAGGTCATAAAATCTTCATTTAAATTCCCCACTGTATGTTCTATGTAGTGTTGGACTCACAGTGTTATATAATAAATTCTTGCTGAGCTTGTTAGTCTTATAACAAACTCTTTGTGCACAGAGACTTTTACCATGTACACATCTATAAAGATAGATGATCAAGAAAGAAGCAAACATGATATTATCTCTCACTCCATACATTTCACTGTTTCCATAGTCAACCTCTCTCTACGTCTTATCTGTGGGTCTCATATTTTCCTCCCTTTTCCCTTCCCATTGCCTTGTGCCTATTTCAGTCCTCAGATCAAGAATCTTTAAAACTCCTCACTCACCTCCACTTCTAATCTGTGAAAGAACCTGCATGGTTATGGTGGGGAAGTCTCTTGACCTCTAGAAGCCCCAGCTTCCTTATCTTTGAAATGGGATAATAACATTACAATATTGCATGGAGATACTATCAATAAATGTAGTCATTGTAGTATTTGAATTGAAAGTGCCTTAGAATAAAGATGGCTGTGCATCTTATGTGATCCCACAACACCACACATGGTGTTGGTACCTAACAACCACCACTGGCTAGTCTGCAGAACAACCAAAATGATAGTTTATTTTTTCCTGAAGGCATACCCCAATAACACCAATTCCTTCACCACTGCTACTTTGCAGGTAGGTCTGTTCCTTGGTTTTCAAATTCAGAAGGATCAGCTGGTTCCCAGCTATGTACAGTGCGGTATTGCTGTCCAGAAGTTGTAGGTTGGCCCGCTTTCTGCAGTCATAACCGAAAGAATGTCTGAGGGAAAGTTGCTAAGGAAAACAAGTGAAAAAAAAACCAACCATCCTGGGGATTGGAAAAGTGATAAAATAAATATATTTTTAAAATCCATACTTTTAAAGATTTGAGGTTGAAGTAGTTGAATTTTACCATGAAACTCATAAATTTTCTGTGTATTACTAACAATTTTGTTTTTAAACTAGGTTAAAATCCTCATACTCTGATTTGTTAATATTTTAATTTTCCTAGGGAAATCCTGAAAGCACAGTGTTCTTGTAGTAATAAATAAGGTTAAGCCTTCTATTTGGGTATCATAAAGTACACAATTGTCACTAAATAATTTCATTTTCCTCTCTCCCACTAAAACTAAAATCACATTGTATAATGTGGGAGAAAGTCCATATTGTTATCATCTTTGGATTCACGATGCCTGCTAAGTTTGTTGACTGACCATAGTAAAAATATTATATAGGCCTCTTCCTTGACATTGAAAGACAAGATGTTTAAATTTTGACATGTTTGTGAAATGTTAAAACACCATTTAATAACATAACTACTATAATTCACATAAACGTAGTTGAAATTTAATTCATACAAATTATGAAAATTGACAAAGTAATATATAATATAGAAGTCTATATAGTATATATTATATAATATACAGTATATATACTACATATACTACAGTATATATAGTATAGTATGTATACTATATAGTACAGTATACTATAATATATAGTATATACATATACATGTAGTTTATAGACTAACATTTCTTTTCCAAGTTTGCTGATATATATATGCATATGTAGGCAAGTGTATGTGTGTGTGTGTGTGTGTGTGTGCCACAGAGTAAAACTGCACTAATTCAAAATAGAGATAAAAAAAATCTAAGCTATATAAACACCTTTTAAATGTACATTATTAGTATAGCCAAGTTCAAATTAATATACATAAGATATAAATGTAATAAGTAAGTTGAATGAGATCAATCTATGAAAAAAAATTAGAGTTGGCAAAAGAAATATATAGTGTATCTTAGGCAGACAGATTTTTTTATTTACAAGAATCCGCTGGTGAACTCCAAAGGTGAAGTATCACTGAAGAACTTTTTATTTCCTGAGTCCTTGTTTAAAAAGCAAGTTCAGATTTTAGAGTACTCCACTTAACTGTAAGTAAAAATTTTCAGAGAAAGAAATTATGTGAAACTTTTAAGAAGAAAATGTAGAATGTAAAAAAGAAGAGACTATGTAAATTAATGTAATTTGAACTGTGAAATATAAATAAATTATCACCAACTATACCTAATCTATCTCATTACCTAATAGTTAAACTGAAAGAGAGAGAGAAAGCATTTCAGGGCATTTGATGTGTTCAAGAAAAAGGAATTTTATAAATTTAATAATGATAGAAATGCCTAAAATTGAATCTTATATAGAAATGTGAATGAATATGTGATCCAAACATCTAAATTAAGCTATTCAGGCCTCAAGGAGAATACCTGGGGCCTTCTTAGCTACAGGACAATAAAGTGTTGGATCTAGATAAAGATCTCCTTATTTTTACAGAGGCTGCAAGGGGCAGGAAGTTTTGCCTACTCTTTTTTCCCTTTTCTTCAAAGCACTGCTTTCACCTTTCCTTCTTGCTTCTTTCCTTTCTTTTTCTCTTCCCAGGAGCCAATATAATACTTTAGAAGGCTAAAAGTGTGTCAGTAATTAAGAGAGTAGAAGTGGGTTACCCTCTCTTCACTAACTTAGATGAAAATTAGGAACCAGAGATATTCTCATTTACCTAATATCATCATCTTGAATTTCAGGGGAAAACTCCCTCTTACATGCTGCTGCTCTGATCAAAGGCCCTTTCAAACCCAGAATTCCTGAGATTGTAACTTCTCAAATCCTCCCTGTCTAAATCATAACACACTTGAGGGCAGAGACTGCTTCTCGCCATCTTTATTTCCCACAATGCCTAGCACACAGTGTCATGAGCCTATTAGGTATTCAGTACATGTTTGTTTAATTAATTAATGCATAACTATAATAGAATCCAATCCTTTCTTTCCAGCCCCAGAGGACAGCGGCAATTAGCAGAGTTTCAAAAATGTATCTTGATGTACCTTCAACTCTCTTTTGTCTTGTCTCACCCTTTCTTCTGCCTTGCCTCTTCTTAACTTCCTGCCAGAGGCTCAGGGCCTTCAACATTTGTTCATGCCCATCTAGAGCCTCTACTTTAAAATTACTTAAACACTGTGTTATGTTCTATTTAATATCTCTTATAAGTTATGCCATAGTTTAGGTGATATTTTATAAGTGGTATATTTCTTGCTAAAATAAATTGATTTAGAAGATGCAAATTTTAAAACTGAAATAGAATCAATATAATTATTAAAAGGTTAATTTAAAAAGTACTTAGGAGATTTCGGGGATACATGACAACTGACTACTTAGAATCTCTTACAACATATAAAGATTATATTTGTTCCATCTACAGAGAGTAGAACTAAGTCCAATGGGGGCCATCCCAGAGAAGGCAGATTTTGATTCAAGGCCTCAAAGAGCTCTCTAATAATACAAGCTATCCAAAAATGGGATAAGCTACTTCATAATTTCCATGGTGTTGAAAGTGTTCAAGAAAAGGCTATATAGCTTACATAGTCACTAGTCCAGAATGAGCAGAGAATATTCATACATTGGAATAGAAGTTGAGGTCCTCCCACTGTGCTGTTTAGAGTCTAGGCATGTCTCTCTAATAAAGACCCTTTCATTCTGGAGCAGTGGTTCCCAGTGCTGGGGGCTGGGAAAAGGCAGCAGGTGCAAAACCACCTGGGAAGCTTTATCAGAGTACTGTACCCAAGCCCCTCTCCACACAGAAATAGCACAGTAGGTCCAGGAAGGTATCAGAGCATTGTGTACTTCAGGAAAAGCTTCCAGGTGACTCTAATACACCACTTCCACCCCATTTGAAAAAAAAAATAGACTAAAAGAAAGCAAACAGCATTACTTTCATCAGAAACTTGTCCAAAGACTGAAAATAAAAAACAACAACAAAAAAAAAAACACCAAAGCCCTGAAGAGAGAAAATTCCAGGTTACAAGATGATTCAGGGTGAATTAGTTGAGTTACACTTGGGATTTAACACCATGTTCTATTACCACCCTATCTCTGTAAGCACACCTTCTATAAGAGGCCAGCTGAGGTTTAGGCCATGTGGTGATAACCATTACCTGTCCAAAGATAAGCATACTAAATTGCTAGCTAAGGACCTCAAAGGAAACCATATTCTACCTGCTTCACAAAGCCAACATCATAAAGTGACAACAAACACTAAATCCCCTTGTCAGTCATCCCCAATTTCATGTATCTTCATAGACTCTTATTCTCCAGACCCATTAAAATATGCTACTTTGCACCGTACTTCCTACTGTCACTTCTCTGATAACTCATCTAAACACAATGTGAAAATACTAATGCCTGACAATGGCCACATCAGTGTTTCAAGAAGGGAAATCAATGATTTAACCTGACAGGCATTGGCAAAGGAAGGCCAGGCTAGCAGAGGTGGTGAATGGGAATAAGAGGCCTTCTGGTCTCCTTCACTTCGTGTCTCATGAACTGCAGCCTTTTCCATTTGTGCAAAGGACAGCCTGAAAATATCATTTCTCTTTATTGTTATTTGGCGTCAAATAAATGCTTAGTTTAGATTAAGATCATACATTTCTATCGCAAATTCTCTAAGGGCCAAGCTTCTTAGCATTACCCAAGATAGGGGTTGGCAAACTTTTTCTGCAAAGGACAGGTAGTAAATATTGCAGGCCTTGTAGGCAGATGGTCTCTGTCACAGCTACTTAACTCTGCCCTTGTAGTGTGATGGCAGCAATAGACAAAATGTACACAGACGAATGTGGCTGCAGTATAACTTTATCTACAAAAACAGGTGGAAGGGCAGATTTGGCCCATGGGTTGTAGTTTGCCAACCCCTTACCTAACAAACTAGAATACCCAAATTATACATATTTAGCTAGAGCGGATACACGAGTGTGAGAAGATCCAGTGGTATGTTCGAATCTGGAGTCACAAAAGGCATTGAAGCAAGCTCCATATAATTATAGTAGAAGCTCTCTGATATTTTCTTCTTAACTTCCTCTGCTTCTTCTTCTGCAGCTGGGGTAGGGGTTTCCTGAGATACTAAGAAATTAAAATATTTTAACTAAGAAGAGTATCTGGTGAATCCAAAATTGTATTTCTCAAAGACAGGAGAAATGTGCGTAGCCTGCAATACTCCAGCAGTAAGTACCATTACTGGCCTGAACATAGGATGCCACCCACCAATGAGCATGGGGGGAAGGACCAACATGCTTGTGAGACCTGTTCATGGCTGTAACAGCCTCAAAGAGCAACTCCCAATCAGTTCCAAGGGAGAGCTGGAGAATTCTCAGTAATCTGGGTAGAGTACTCCTCAGGCACTCTCAAAACTCTCAGAAGACTGAGTCTGAGAGTTCTAGGCATGGTTCTCAGAAATGGAATATATAACTCCAGGGCTGCTAAACTACCCTACCAAAATATGTGCAATACTTTTCCTTTTATCATTCCCACCTATCTACATCCTGCAAATTTCTCTTTCTAAGGATTTAAAACCATTCAATTTATCTGGGCTATTTATCTTTAAAACAGTGGCAATTACTGATAGAAAACTAATAATACTTACATCTACTGATTTCTACGTAATCATCTTGAAATGAACTTGAACTTCCTTCCAAACTTTCCACATCTGTGTCTTCTTCCTCTAAATATGATTCTTCTCCTTCAGTAAATGTTTCATCTGTGGTATCTTCTTTCATATGAGCTATTAAAAATAATTTTGTTTTAATAATTCCTAAATTTTGAATTAAGCATTTTCTTATTCTCAGAGTAGCTAAAACTTCCAATTCGCTTGTTGCTAAATTTAATCAATTTTAATACATACTCAAAAATTTCTAGAAGAATCATTTTATTTGGTCAGTCTTGTAACTTTAAAAAATGAAAAATTCTGTTCTATGAGTTAATCTCCATTTTCAGTTCATTTCCAGTCTATTTCCCATAACTGCTTACTTACAGGGAAGTAAAAGATAACAGAAAAGAGAGATTACTATGCCGCTATCATAATTTCAATTCAATTTGATTTTACCAACTTTTACAGAGGACCAGTTATGTTAAAGACAAATAACGCTTATTGAAGAATAACATTCTTTGAGTATGAGTATTTCCATTAGAAGTGATATCCCAGTAATAAATTAGAATATGAGCTCCAGGACAACATAGGCAGGAAAGAGAATGAGAATCGGAACAGAATGACATCAGGTGTAAGCCAATATTCAAATCAAGTCCAAACATGGGTACGGTTAAGATACACAATGTTGAACAGGTCAAAGTTAGGGGTTTTGAAAGAACAAGGAAAAAAACGGCAAGTATATTACTTGGTACCAGAGCTACTAATACCTAGTAGATATGAGATAAGACTAAAAGATTAGGGAAAAGGCCCAAGATTAATATGATTGAAAAAGAAAAGCTGGGCCAAACCAATTAGCTGAACGACAGGACAGAGTTCCTTAGGACTCATGTATTTGGATGGAGAGAAAGTAATCCTAGGTACCTAAATGAGCAAAACACATAATAGGGCCCTGGGGAGCTACTCTCCAATAATACCTTAGCTCTTTCTTTCATAAAGACATGGTAAGGATATAGATGATCTGAACACCACCATCAACTACCCTGATCTGATATTTATAAAACACTACACTTACCAATACAGAGTACACATTCAAGCACACCTGAGTCATTTAACAAGACAGATCACTTGCTGGAACGTAAGACCAGTTTCAATGAATTTAAAATGATTTAAATCATATAGAATGTGTATGTAGTCTAATCACAACAGAAGTAAATTAGAAGTGAAAAACAATAAGATACTTGGAGAAAACCTCCAAATATTTGAAAATTAAACAACATAATAAAAAATAATGTATGGATCAAGGAGAAATCAATGAAAAAAATTAGAAAATATTTCAAATGAAATCATAATTAAAATACAACATGTCTAAAGTTGTGGGCTGCAGCTAAGGCAGTGCTTAGAGGGAAAGTTATAGTTTTCAACATATATATCAGAAAAGAAGAACAGACAAAAAAATCAATGACCTAAAGTTTTACCTCAAGAAACTAGAAAAAGAAATCCAAAGAACACCCAAAGTAAATAGAAGGAAGTAAATAATAAAAAACAATAAATAATAGAAATAACAAAAATAAGAGCAAGACTCAACGAGATAAAAAGCCAACAAAAACAGAGAAAATTAGCAAAATTAGCAAAGCCAAAGACCAACAATATTGATGAACGCTTAGAACAATCAAGAAATAAAAGAGCAACAGTATAAGTCTTCACTATCAGGAATGAAAACAGATCCTACAGAGTTATGCCAACAAATCTGACAATTAAGAAGAAATGTACAAATTCCATGAAAGATGCAAACTTACAAAACTTAGAAAAAAAAGAAATAGACAACATTCTATTAAAGAAATTGAATTCATAGTTAAAATTTTCCCATTAAGAAAATTCCAGGCCCAGGTAGCTTCACTGGTAAATTCTACTAAACATTTAAGGAAGAAATAATACCAATTCTACTCAAAATATTGCTGAAAATAGGAGAGACCAAAATTCTTCCTAACTTATTACATAATACCAGCAATAATTTAGTCCTTTGATAAGAATCAGAGAAATCAATGTTTTAGTAACTGATAGTCCTTCACCTTGGTGAGAAATGGTGGGTGGTTTGGCTGGTACACTTGGCCTAAATTTCTTAACAGGACTCAGGTATAACAAAACCCCTTCTTAAGTATACAGGGAAGAGTCCATTATAACTTCTCTGCTTTAGTGGAAAACCAGGAATTCTATTCATTCTGCATGAGAATCCTAAGGATAAGAAGTTGTTCAGACATTTAAGAAGTTTGAGAGAAAAGCAAGGTTTGGGGGGCGGCGGGAAGTGCAGCTATCAGGTATGTGGCTGAACCAGGACAAAGACCTCTTCACATAGCACCAAGGCAGAGGAGGTTCAGGATGCCAGCAAATTAGTTCTTCTTATCATTTGGGATCCTAAGACCCATGACGTGTGACCTAGTTATGAGCTGAGCACAGGGCAAAGCCACACTTAAGGAGGCCTACCCCTGAAAAGGGCTGGCAGAAGAAAGGGAAGTCCTGAGGCAGTGCTAGACAAAGGGTCATTATCATTAAATCCATCCCTGGAAAGTTGACAGTGGCATCCAGGAACACACTGCCAAGGACTGGAAACCAAAATATGGACAGCCCTGTATCAGAAATGTAGAGAGTGCAGAAAAGTGGAAATGGAAAAAAAAAAAAAACAAGGGAGGAACAAAATAAAGTTTTTAAGGAAAGTGATATAATCATACATTTTGGAAAGGTAACTTTAGTGGCAGTGTGGAGGGAGACCTGGACAGGAGGACTTAAGTAGAAATCCATGTTGTAAGAGAAGATAATGTGGAGAAATCGTGGGTTTACAAGACATGCCTGAGATAGATTAAAAGAATTTAATGCCAATTGTGTTTATGAATTGATTTTCCCAGGACCTGATCTCCTCTAGGTAAACAGTTAAAACTAAATTTCTGAAATTATATTTAAAATGAGATCCTGAAAAAGTCAAGATTCCACTACAATACCTAACACCACGATGCCCAGTCACAAAGAGCCAGCCATCCTTTAAAAATCCTAGGTACTGACTGATTAACACTATGGGGCTCAAATGGTGGTGGTGTTCACTAGGGATTCGGGGGGAGGGGGGTAGATCCACATCTGAGGGATGCAGTGAGCACTGTGGAGGGGAGGGGTATGCTTGAAATGTAGTTGGGGATGGGTATTAGGGGTCTCAATAAGGGGAAGGAAATCCTCTAAAACTGATTTATATGAATAGCTGTACAACTTGGTAAATTTACTAATAATCATTTAATTTTACACTTAAAATGGAGTAAAGGCATGATATGTAAATTATAATTCAATAAAGAAAAAAAATCCTAGTTACAAAATTCCTCACGTTCTCTTCTATTGTAGACTATGCAATGCTTCCACATATGTTACCAAATTTAATTCCCAAGTGAGTCACAATTTTTGTTTTAATGGGTGAGAAAATTGAGGCCCAGAAAGGTCACTTCTCCAAGATCACACATCTCTAAGTAGTAGATTCAGGACTCAAAACCAAAGTTCAGCTCTCTCTCCATTGCATTATATCAGAAAAGTCCATTAAGGACTTAGTAGACCTAACAGGAGAAACCTAGACCAGATGTACAGATTGGTTATTACCAACACAGAGGTGACAGTAATCTCTGTGTGCCAGGAGCCAGAGATAATCGATTCCAACACAGACTCTGCTGTTAAGGAACTTCAGTTTTGTAAGGGAGTTAACCAAGTAAACCATTTCTGTTCTATAACTCAGATGCTGACTCATTAAAAATTATTTTATCTATTTTTTTTTACCTTTTAAAAGAGTATTTTTATTTTTGTTGAAGAAGTACATGCCCATAATTTTAAAAAGTCAAGTGGTGCTAAAAATTTATTTTAAAACTACCTAGTTGTTCCCTGCTTAACAACTTTCTCCATCTCTCCAGAAGCATTTTAGCTTTTAATTTCACTTAATTTCATTTTAGCTTTTAATATTTATCTTCTGATATTTACCTCCATATTTCTAAATAATATGGATAGACTTCTCTCTCAATTAATCACTTTTAGATAGTTTATTACCAGGAGATGAGAATTTTAAATCTTGATTATCACTTGCAATAGAGACAACCAACCCTCCCAATATAATTAGAGCACAACATACCTATAGTAAAGACCATATTTACTCATTTTAATATAGGGTTTAATACTGTTCATTTCTAAGTTAAGAGTATATTATTTTATTTCCTTCTTGAACAACATTCTTTTCCTAAAATTAATAATTACCTCATTTATTTTCACTTTTTTGACTTTCTGTAATCTCTGGGTGAATCTTCTCAAATCTTGTCATAGTTCTATAAAATTCCACTCAATTCAATTTTCCACATGCACCTGTCAGACAATCCGTTGTTTAACACTTTAAACTTTCTTGGAGGTTAAAACTCTCCTTCCCTAGTTGTCTTCTGGATGGCCGCCCAGGTGTCATCCTGGGAATTCCCTTTACTTTTCTCCTATCTTGAATCTCCTGTTTCCTGGACCCCATCCAATCTTTTTTCTTAGTTAACTCCATCATTTCTGTGGAGACTATGTTCCCAAAGTTTTCTGAGAAAAGGGAGCATGAGAGATATATTTTACGAGACTCTGCTCTTTTTAGTCTACTTTAAAAACTGATCGATAGTTTAAATATTTACCTAAATTTAATAATTAAAAAGTATATATATTATTGTCTTTACTTACATCTTGATTCATATCTAGAAGACTTCTGAGAGTGCCTCCCATCACTCTTTGATTTATCTGATTTCTCCCCATCAGTATCCTGATCATCTGGTTCCTTCATTTTCTCTGTAAGTGAAAAATTGAGATAGAGAAAGGTATGATGCTATAAAATAAAAATGAATAAAGTTTCCCCCTAACAAATTCCACAAGTGCCAAACACCATCTGTGTTGATAATACCATGTTTGCACAGGATCCAAGATGACCCGCCAGCAGAAGGGTGTACCCACCATCAGAGACCTCTGAAAAACAGCAAATTATAATCACAGATTCCCTTTCTCCAGGCAAACTTGTCACTGTGGTGCACTCTGGTTCTCCAGAGGTGCACAGTGAAGCACACCAGCCAATTCTCTCTTTTCCCCAAATGCTCCACCACTAAAATTAACCTCCTGCCATCTTTCCTTTGGTCCATCCCTCTCTCTTCCTCTTCGCATTATCAAATTACCTTGGTGTTACTAATCAATTACAATTTTAAAATATTAGTTAAGCACATGTATTATGTATAATATCAAGTCTAATTTTTTTTTTTGTACCTGCACAAGTCATACAGAAGTATCAAGTTTAATGTCAGGCACTAAATTAATATACTGAACAAGAGAAATATGACCCCTAACTTTATGGAACTTGTTTAGAAAGATAAATATTAAAGAAGTAATTATAATGAGTGCCACAAAAAGTAAAAATAGGATACTGTGGGCATGTATAGCAAGAAGTCTAAATCATGTTTGGGAGTTAAAGAAGAGGTATTTGAGACATGATGATGATTAAGAGTTGGCCAGTGGAGACAGGATCAAGATGGCCAACTAGACACAGGTAGTGTGTGCCTCCTCCATGGAGCAGAACCAGAACAGTAAGCAGAGTCTCACATTTCAAATAGATTATCCAGGACAGAATGCTCAGATTCACCAGGGAAACAATGGGAAGCACCAAAAGTGGGTAAGGAGAGGAAGAAGTAATTTCTGGGCTCATTTAAGCTGCTGGCAAAATTCAGTTCCATGTGGTTGTGGGACTGTGGTCCCTGTTTTCTTGCTGTCTATCATCCAAGAGTAGTTTTAAGCTTCCAGAGGCCACTGCATTGCTTGGCTCATGGGCCTTTAAAGCTAAGAATGACAGGTTAAGTTCCTCTCAATGATTTGAATCTCATAGTTTTCTTTCCTGCTTCCTATCAATCATAAACTTCATGAGATCACTTTCTATCTTTTAGTCTTCTTTTCCCTAAATACATTTATTTTTAACATATTATAACTGAATGTTAACTAAACATAGATTAACCCAAAAAAAGCCCATAAGACCTACTGAATTTATTCTTAAAACAATCACAGAGTGGATAAAAAAAAAAAACCCACCTTCTGGTAACTGAAACACTGTAAACAAAGGAGTTAAACTACAACAAAAAGTAAGTAGGTGTCAAGATAAAAGCATATTCTGTGCTATTATAAACATATATATCCCTCAAATGGCTAATATTACCATGCAATAAACTTTAATATCACAAACCCAATTAAAGTCAGGTTGTGTACAGCATTGGAGAAAATACTAGAACCCAAGGAATTTGCCCAGTGTTCTGAAGTAGCAATACTGGACAATAAATACTGAGATCTATTCTTAGCTCTTCTGGGTCCTAAAAGGTGACTGAAGAACCTATAAAAGTAGTTGAGCAGCTCCCGTAGGAGAGGCTCTTGGTCTTCTGGAAATTAGCAGTTTAATTGGTGAAATGAAATAAGGAGGTTTTTGTTTGTTTTTGTTTTCTAGAACAAAGGGATAAGGAAGCTGTATTGTAATCTGGGGAGGTTTTGGAGCCAGAGAGACTTAGGTTCACATCCCAGCTTGGCCAAGAAACAAGTTTCTTAACCTCTTAGTCCTTTTATATGTAAAGTAGGGGAGATAAAACGGTCTGGTAGAGTTGATATAAATATTCAGTGGTATCTTTTATATCCATAGTTCTCAACTCTGACTGTAGAATCACTTGGAAAACTTTTCAAAACATACCACTAATAATTACGGCCTCACTTCCCAGGTGATTATTTTGTGCAACCAGGCATAAGAACCAGGGTTAAGAACCATGGGTTGATATAAAACACCTAGCAGGCACTCAGAAATGGTAGATGTTCTTACCATTACTAGATATTCTCTTTTATACACATGGGACTCAATAAATACAATCACGCAATCTTCAGCATTGAAAGAGGACTTATCTAGCCAAACCTCCCACCCCAACAGGTCATATTCATACATCCATAAGATCTAGCCCAGCACTGTCAGAAAAGCATCTAGTGTGTTGGCCAGGGCTAAGAGCATTGGCTACAGACTCAGTCTGACTGGGTTTAAATCTTGGCTGTGAGGAGTTAACCAAGTATTTAATCTCTGTGTGCCTCAGTATTCCTGTCTTTAAAATGCAGTGCCTCATTGCATAAGGTTGTCCTGAGATGTCAGTGGTGATTCAATACAGTAAAGTTGTAAGAATGGTAGGTATAGGCATTCAGTATGTAAAATGGGTGAAAAGATGAATGTATTAACATATTCCTGAAAAAATGAACAAAAGAAGGAACAGTTCAAGAGATCGTCAATCAGCTTCAATTTAAATATTTCGGGTGAGAGAGTGAGCACACTGTGTTAATGCTCAGCTCTAATTCTCAGTACATTTTATATTAATCTGAAATCTGCCTCCTTGCAACTTGGATCCATTTGGCCTTCAGAACAAACTTACAGCCATTCAAATAACTGTAGCTGGCTCTCATTTCCCCCCAGTTCTCTTTTCCCAGTGAAAGGATCCCAACTCTTTCAATTATTCCTCAATGACATGTTTCCAACTTTATTCACCACCCTGATAGTTCAAGATGTAAATTTCCAATTTATTCATATTCCCAATTGCATCATATATCCCGTCCAATTGCGTATCTTCTTTGTAGGATCTGGATACTTTCTAGAAGAGAGGAACTATCACTTCACCTGTTGGGGACATTCACTTGGTTTCTTTAAGACAGTCTAAGATTGCATTATCTTGGGCAGGAGCAGACAGGTTTATCATATACCAACTCATCACAATCAATCTGTGACTAATTAGAATAACTTAACCTTATCTGTATGTTCTAAATCATGTCGTATCTTAACAACTCAACTAGCTAGGTTTGAGAGTCTATTTGCAGAACTATCCTAAACCTCCTTTCATTAGATTCAGGCTTTTTGGTCCAACCTGTAGCCAATTCTTTTAACCAACTCACGAGAACTGTCCAGTTTTGAGTTGTGAAAGTTTTCAGAATCAGAATGGAGTCACTGGTGAAAAAAAAAAAAAACCTGACAAATAGAGCAGAGGAAGGTGACGAAGAGAGGGTTCTCATGCTTGTATGCCTGATAACAAAACTATGCCAAAAGACTCTGCAAAAAACACAATCTTGTACAAAGGCCATCACAACCTTATACAAAAACTACTTCTACAAGGAGTAGAACTGCCCAGAACTGCCTGCCCAACCTTGGACAGGCATCACCCTTGTTGCTACCTTTGTAGCCAGGGATAATTATCTCAAAATAATTATGCAATCCTCCTTATTTTTCCTTTAAAAGCCTTTGCCTTCCATTACCTCCCTGAATACGCACACAGTTTACCATATTCCTATTGCGTATTCCTATTGCAATGCCCTACTCCTGAATAAACATCATTTTCTTTTAGAGAGCCTTTCCCTATTTGTTATTTAGGTTGACAGAGTGAACCCTAAGGAAGAGTAAAGAAAAAAAGAAAACACATTGATACAGAGGAGTATGTTGCTAGAAGGTGGCTGGCTGGAAGCCAGACAGAGTGCTCCCCAAGGAGACATTACTCTGATTCATTCACCAGAGTCCAGGGTCTGGGCCTCACTCTCACAAGCTCACATACTCAATTCCAGCAGTGTGCTAGAGCTGGTCATGTTAAGATTCAAAATAAGAACAGACTCTCAGGTGTTTTTTTTTTTTATTTTTTTAATTTCAGCATATTAGTGGGTACAAATGTTTAAGCTACATATATTGCCTTTGCCCCACCCAAGTCGGAGCTTCAAGGGTGTCCATCCCCCAGACGGTGTGCACCACATCCATTAGGTGTGTATATACCCATCCCCTCCTCCCCACTCCCATCTGCCTGACAGACTCTGTTTTTACTTAGCAATGTGAAAGACAACTATGGAAAGAATAATAATAGTTTGTTTTTTTAAAAAATATTTAATATGTGTCAAGCACACTTCTACACATTATCGCATGTATTTCTCAAAACGACCATATGAGGTAGGTACTATTATTATTATTTTACATATGAGGAAGCAGAGCAGTTACTCTTTGAACCTACCCTCTTACCTAACTCATGCGATGACTTCCAAGTCCTGTTACTAAGTCATTTCCAAAACACAGCTTTCAACGTGCCACTCTTCTTGTTTAAAACCTTTAATGGCTCCTCATGGCCATCAAATAACTCAGAGTCCTTGGTGCATGCCAAGGTCCTTCCTCACGTGGTGTGTAACTCACTGCAGCTCAGCTCTTGTCGCTCTCTCTCCCTAGTTCCTCCTCAGCCCCTCCACCTCTCAAAAGTTTTTGTCAGTAGGGACCCTGGACAACTCACGATTGACCGGACACACTGAGTAGCACATTTGCATGCTACTATGTCTTTGTCTATTCATTCAACAAATATTTATTGTGCACCTACATCGTGCCATGCACGTGCTAAGCAAGCACTTTACCTGCATTATCCTATTTAATTATAACAAGAACTCCATGAGGTAAGCATCTTCACCTTTCTTTTCAGAGATGAGGAAACCGAAAGTGCAGAGGAGTGAACTTGCCAAGTGTCACACAGGTAAGTGTGGGGCAGGGTGTCTTGCTTGAGCCCAGAGCCTGGGCACTTTCCCACAGGATTCGCTGCTACTTCTGGCTACTCGCACCTCTGCCGCCTGGCTGTCTTCTGCTGCTGGCGAATGTGAGCGCCCGGCAGGCAGGAACCGCGCCCACCCGGCAGGCAGGAACCGCGCCCACCCGGCGCCAGCCTCCATGCCTGCGACTGCTCGTCCCTCCAAATGTTTGGAGGGCGAAGGAACGCGTTTCAGCAAAGCCTGGAGAACACTGGGTCAGTCCAAGAGAGTTCACTGCTAACGGACTGAAGGGGGAGATTGTGGGAACTCCCAACTGCTGGGGTCCAAACTTACCCAAGGCACTGACCACCGCCGCTCCCTTCTATTCACAGCGTGGGACCAAAGGCTTCGGTTTACTGCGGTTACCGCGGCACCGCCGCACCGCCTCCCGGCGGCGGAGAGACGGGGCCGTGAGGCGCATGCGCAGCCGGCGCCGCAAGTCGCGGAGGGAAACAAGTGGGATCCGCAGTTCTGGTCGGAGCTATTCCGCCTCATAACACAGGTTCAGAGGCAAACATAAAGCATTCGGCCAGTTTAGTATCCCCTAAAGCGTGTCATGTTGATAATTAAATGACTTTTGAATACTTTGGAAGATACATGCCCAATATTCCACAATGGCTCAAGAGGCCCTGATCGCAGCGGTCCCGTGTTGGTGTTTTAACTTGGAATTTAAGAGGAGTCCTAGGAGAAGATAAGCAGCTGGCCGGCAGCATCAACAGCAAAGATACATCGTGGGTCTTCTGTTGTTTTTCAAGCCATAGTATTTCTGTTGGCTTTTACGAGTAAATAAAGTTTTATGTTGAGGACTCCTTGGTCGCAGGATGCTGGGCGCACACAAAGTATAGGACTAGCTTGACAAATGTCTAGGTTTAGCAGTTCTTCATCTTTTCTGTAGTACTGTGCTCATACTGATTTTTAAGTGCACAAGCTAACGTTATTAGTTAAAAAAATAGTTTTAAGAGGGCTACAACATTGCAATAATGTTACAAAGGACTTTGTGTCCAAAACATATAAAAAACGCTTATAATTCAATAAGAAAAAACTAACCCAATTTTTTAAATGAGCAAATGATTTGAATGTTTCACCAAATCAGATATATGAACGGCCAACAAGCACATGGAAAGATGCTTAACAGTAGTCATCAGGGAGATACTAACCACAATACACATTACTCCACATCCACCGGAATGGGTAAAATTAAAGACTGCCAACACCAAATGTGCAAGGATATGGAGCAACTGGAACTCTCATACACTGCTGTTGAGAATGTAAAATGGCACAAACACTTTGGAAAATCATTTGGCAGTCTCTTTAAATGTTAAACACATACCAAGCTATTCCATATACAAAGCACTTATTGCAGAAAAACAAAAACCTACACATAAAGACTTGCACATAAATATTCATTACAGCTTTATTCACAACAGCCAAAAACTGAAAATAAGACAAATGACCATTGACAAGTGAATGTATAAATATCCATCCACACACTGGAAAACTACTCAGAGGTAAAAAGGAAGAAACTAATACATACAACATGGTTAAATTTCAATCATGGTGAGTAAAAGAAACCAGACACAAAATAGTACATAGTGCATAATTCCATTTAAATAAAATGCAAACAAACCTACAGTGACAAAAAGCAGATCAATGGTTGCCTTGGGCTTGGGCAAAGGGAGGGATGCACTGCAAAAAGACACAAGGAATCTTTCAGAAAGGACAGAAATGGTGTGTCTTAATGGTAGTTTCATGAGGATATACAAAAGCCAGTAAATTGGTAGACCCAAGGCTGAGCGACATGGGGGGTCACTGTGGAGTGGTGGGATATGCTTGAAAAGTAGTGGGGGAGCAGAATTAGGGGTCTCAGTAGGGGAAAGGAATTCCTCAAAAACTGATTCATGTGATTAACTGTACACCTCGGTAAATTCACTTCGAATCATTTAATTGTACTCTTAAAATGGAGTGTTGGTTGTATGTAGATACAGTTGGAGCACTATGTGTGTACTCTATGGACTACTTTGACAGAGTAGGTTTTTGAATGTAACAAGATAAGTCAACTTGAGTGGTAATATATTTTGGGAAATCAGTTCACTACAAATTGTGACTGTAAACATTGTACTGTAAATGCTTTGTAGT
>CAUYRT010035723.1:0-20103 GCA_963574885.1 Lepilemur ruficaudatus
TGGGCTCAAGCGATCCTTCTGCCTCAGCCTCCCGAGTAGCTGGGACTACAGGCATGTGCCACCATGCCCGGCTAATTTTTTACATGTATTTTTAGTTGTCCAATTAATTTCTTTCTATTTATAGTAGAGACGGGGTCTCGCTCTTCCTCAGGCTGGTCTCGAACTCCTGACCTTGAGCTATCCACCCGCCTCGGCCTCCCACAGTGCTAGGATTACAGGCGTGAGCCACCGCGCCCGGCCAATGGCCTTCAATTTTTGTGAACTTGGTTCATGGTTAAGATTGGATGCAATGAGTGGTGCCTCTGCAAGACTTAAGTGGTTTAAAAAAATGAAAAACCCAAAGGACTTCTATCACAACTACATATCTTAACTCCCAAATCTCCCATCAAATGAATTGGATGTGATAAACGTGGATATGAGGTTCTTAAATTCTGATGCTATTTTCAACCTACCCTATATGTCTGCTTGGTGGAAGAAATATGAGTCTTAGGGTCAAATGGACATGGGTTGGAATACTGGCTTTGCCACTTATTTACTATAGGATCTTGAGTAAGTCACTTCCTGTCTTTATCTCAGACTCTTCATTCATACAATACAAATATTAGTATCTTCTTGCCAGGTTGTTTTAAGGCTCAAGGATCATGTACATAAAATACCTAGCACTACTCCTGACATGTGGAAAACAGTCTGGATATGGCCAATTCTGTGAAAACTCAGTAAGGACGTGTGGTCCAGTTCATAGTCTGAGACCTTTCCCATACACAGAGAATGAAAACAGAAGGGTTCCAGGCTGATTCATAGCACAGGCCATACTCTATTTAAATTTAAATTAAAACAAACATGAATGTAAAAACTGTCAACATTACACAAAGAATCTAAAATCTTATAAACATAAATATTAGATAAATGCACTGAATAAATATAGAGAAATTAGTATTGGAAAGGTGAGGTGGGAAAAAAGAAAAGTAAGGTGGAACATCAGGCTTTAATAATGTAAGGTGTAATTCAATGCTTATATAAATTTAGTACTATTAAGCATAAAAACAAAGAGTCCTTTTCTTAAGAAGTAATATTTCCTGGAGACTCTTTTGGAATAAGATCTCTACTAATCCCTCTTGGTGATTAAAACAAAAACATGAAAGTTCTCAAATACTGTCCATGAGTGAGAAATGAAAATAGCCTCCTGCAGAAATGAAAAAGAAAATTCATGTCTTTTACAATCAAAGCTATAGAAAGAACTCCTGAGCAAGATATTTTCCTACTGTATCTGTGGGTTCGTTTTAAAATTGAAAATAATCCAGCAGGAATGAGAAATAGGTGTTTCTTAATGATGTCAAATAACTGAAAAATGCCACATAACCTTTCAGAGTATAGAAGGATTTTCTAAAATAAATAGCAAAACTCTAAGGGAGATAATGTGATGTAGTAGGAAATTTTAAAAGGAGGTTTTTCTTCTAGAAATTGGCTGAACTAGATATGATGTCATATCTTAGCTTTGCCACTATCTAGCTAAGTGACTTTTAAAAGTCACCTCTCTCCAAATCTCTATTACCACTGGTGGTTCAAAGAATACATTCCTACTAGAGGCTAAACGACAGCTAGCACTTAAAGGTGAGAATTGGGATACGCCAGAGGGTATTCACATTCAGTTTCTCCAATACTTAGCCACGATAAAATGTTTTACAGGACTGCTTAAGCAAATAAATAAATAAAAGGGCCTGCTGGTAAAGATTTCCATGGATGCCATCATCATTGATAAATAAATCCCAAAACGTCCCAGAAGAGAGATTCCTCAAGATTCTCAGCAGATGGTCTGGGTTCTTAATGAATGCTAACCAAGTAGAGCCCTCTTTCTCCAGTCATTCATCTATTATAATAAATATTAAGTTCCTGATATGTATCATGCAGAATGTTAGACCCAGGTTGAATGGTGAACAAAACAGAAACATTACTTGCCTTCATGAAGCTTAAAAGCTATAAACTGGGATAACCATGGGCTAGAAGCCCTATCATTCAAAAAATGGCAGATAGCTAAATTCAGACTTTGAGAATAGTCAAATGATTTGGGGAAACCGCCTTGCCATTTGTTGAAGATGAACATAATTCATAAAATTATGGAAAAATGTACATATTCAGCTCCATTTGACTCAAGCAAAGAAATATACTAAACTACATGATCTTAACAGACTTTCAATGGAGTCATCAAGCCGTTAGGAAAATGAAATACCTTCAACCCCATAAGCTGGTTTCACAATGACCATTAGTCAGATCCGTGGTAAACTATCTCGTACAAAAATCGAGTCTCCTTTTAATGGATGTTTAAGAACAAGATAATTTCTGGAGAGAATGAAATAAAGGGGATCTGGATATGGAATGATGTTCCAGGAGCGGATCATGAACATTAAACATGCTATTTCCTCCAGTCCCTTCCCTAAGCCTATGTTCTTAGAACGTACCATTTCCTTTAATGCTGCATGCTATGATCACCATGATTATACAGCTAGCTAGTATTCAACTCATGACTAAGCTGGCTCTTAGCAACCAAGAATATGTGAAACATGGATGGTATAATAACTATGAAGAGACAAGGAGGCTAGAATCACAATTGGGTTTCTTGCAAAGCAAAAATAGCAGAGAGGAGCAGTAAAAAAAAATTGGGTTTCTGTGGCAATTCATCTTATAAACTAGAAACACTAATACATACAGAATGTCTAAATTTTAACCCCTTTTCCAATTGGAATGTACACTTTGCTGACATAGGACTATACAATGAAGTTGCTGTTATCAACAGCGTGAAGTATATGCACGTGCCACAATGGCAACTACGATATTATCTCCGGAGAACCTGAGGCTCCCAAGATCCAAAAGTGCCAATCAAGGAATTTACATTCCAGTTACTGGACATTTACAGAACTTGGATTTCCACCTAGATTTTTCTTACTAGTAAAGAAATATGGCTTTTGCTTTTGTTTTGGTCACTGAATATCGAAGTCAAGTGGGAAAGAGTCTGCCAAATGCATTCAGAGCAAACTAGACAATTACATGAAAAAAGAAGACCCCTAAGCCAGGCATAGTGGCACATGACTGTAGTCCCAGCTACTCAAGAGGCTGAGGTAGGAGGAATGCTTCAGCCCAGGAGTTTGAATCCAGCTGGGGCAACATAGTGAGACCCCATCTCTAAAAAAAAAGGAAGACAATGACGACGACAACAACTTCAATCTGGTTATCAGTTACTGTGACCTATGTTTTGATGGAATTACCAGAGGCTTACCTCTCTATATAATCTTATATTACTAGAACAGAACAATTCCTTCTGCCTGGTCATTTAAGAGCTTACAGGTATATAGTTTATTTATCAAGGGATATCTGTTAAGCACTTAGTATATGCCAATCCTTATTCTAGGTACCGGATACACAGCAGTAAACAAGACAAAAGTCCTGTCCTTGGGCACTGTAGTCACAAAGATTTGAATCTAGTCTCAGCTTGAGCACTCACTGACTGTGTGACCCTGGACAAATTTGATGCTCTAAATCTCAGGTACCTCCCTTGAGGGAAAAAACCAGGAAAATAATATCACTTCATAGTGCTGCTATAAGAATTATTAGGTCATTAAATATGAAATGTTAGCTTTTGAATCATAAGTTTAGTTTATTATATCTCAAACAAGGATCAGAACAATTAATCAAAGTATGCACCAAAACTATCAAAACAGTTTTGTCATCTTAACGGTAGCTTGTTTATGCCAGTAGCAGAGAAGCCTGGAGAGCGAGTGGTGATGAAATCAAGAAAGGCGATTTCCACAGCTTGTTGAGAACTGAATATTTTTCCTTGCAAGAAGGGGTCCAAAGCCTGGAAGAAGTCGTGGGCAGTTGGTGCAAGGTCTGGTGAATACAGTGGATGACAGAGAGTTTCCAAGTCTAGTCACTGTAGTTTGAGCAGCACTGTGCAACATGTGGTCAAGTACTGTCTTGTAAGAGGATTAGCCTGCCTCTGTTGACCAATCTCGGCTGCTAATCACAAGAATCCTCATCATTTCGTCCAACTGGTTCCAGTAGACATCCCCTGTAATTGACTGACCAGGTTTCATGAAACTGTAGTGGATAATACCAGCAACAGACACCATTAGCTTTTTTTGTTGACTGTTTATTTAGTTTTGGACTGTGTGTTGGCACTTCATCTTTATCCAACCATTGTGCCAAACGCTTGTGATTGTCAAAAAGAATACATTTTTCATCACACATAACAATATAGTATAGAAATGATTTGCCTTCATGTCATGACAGCAAAGAAAGGCAAGCTTCAAGATGATTTCTCTACTGACACTCATTTAATTCATGTAGTACCCATCTATCCAGCTTTTTTACCTTGCCCGTTTGTTTCAAATGGTCCAATACTATTGGAATAGTAACTATCAAACCTTGCTGCTAATTCACGCATACGTTGACATGGATTCACTTCCACTGTGGCTTTCAGCTCATCATTATCAACCTTGGTCTCTGGTCGCCCATGTGGGTCATTTTCAAGATTTAAATCACCATAACAGAACTTCTCAAACTGTGTGTTATCAGCCATATCCTTCCCAAACACTTCATTGATATTTCTAGCTATCTGCACTGCATTGCTTTCATGACAGAACTCATATTTGAAAATAACACAAATTTTTGACTTATCCATGGTTTCACAAAAATTCCTCTTCAAAGAAAATTTGAAAGATAAATCATTAGCCAAATCATGTGTTTGAAAGAATGAGGATGTACCTTCACAATAAAAATAAAACAAGAAGGGTCATAAGTGAAATGTCAGAGATATCAACTGTCAAACTTAGTACCTAAGGAAACTGGACATTTCATACTTAATAACCTAAATATACTTGTGTCTAGTGTAATGCCTAGAACACCACAGTTGCTTGATATGTAGTAGCAACTGCATATTTACAAACTGCAGATATTACTATTATTCACTCTGCTTTCATATCCATGTATATAAGAATCAATCTAGTTTTTTAAAATAACAGGTTTCAAAGGCGTAAGTGTATATAAAATATATGCTTCAAGACCAGGCATGGTGGCTCATGCCTGTAATCTTAGCACTTTGGTAGGCCGAGGTGGAATGATCACTTGAGGCCAGGAGTTCAAGATCAGTCTGACAATATAGCAAGACCCCACCTCTATGAAATAATTTTTTAAAATTAGCTGGGCATGGTAGCATGTATCTGTAGTCCCAGCTACTTGGGAGGCTGAGGCAGGAGGATCACCTGAGCCCAGACGTTGGAGACTGCAGTGAGCTATGAATAAAACAAAACAAAATGAAATAAAGTAAGATAAATTCTTCAGGTGTTGAGAGCTAAGCAGAGCCACTGATGAATGAAATGCTAATTGTGGCTATTAATAAGCTTTGACTATATATGCCAACCATAAGATAGCAAGAATATGTGAGAAAACTACTTTAAAGCTGGTATTTAATAGTGAAATTGCCCTCACACAGATTTCACAGGATAGGACACTTGTATCTCTAATATTACTATTTCAACCAATTTAATAGTAAATTGTATAGAGGAAACATATCTAAAAGATTTGGGGTCTCAAATCCTACCACAGCCATCAAGAAGGGCAAAGAAAGTATGTCTTTCTTCTGAAGATTATTATAAAATCCTCACACCAATTTTTTCTGAAGGCAAATTCTTAGACTGACTGCAGTGATATACTGTGTAAAATAACTTATTCTTTTAAAGCTATTCATAATCCCACTACCTAAAGACAACCATTGTCAACATTTGGTAAATTTCCTTCTAGTCTTATACTTTGCAACTATTAATTTATTAATAATTAATGATTAATTAGTGACTTTTAAAATACAGCTGACCCCTGAACAACACAGGGAGTTATGGGTACTGACCCCCCCCCAACAAAGTCAAAACTCCATATGTAACTTTTGACTCTTCCAGAACTTAACTACTAATAGCCTACTGTTGACTGGAAGCCTTACCAGTAGCAGTTAGTTAACATACATTTTATATGTTATATGTATTAAATGTGGATAGTGATTTCTGTATAAGCATGTTACTGAAGTAGTATTTATAATAGAGAAAAATTGGAAACCATCTGGATATCTACAAAAGCCATTTTTAACGAAAAATGCTTATAAGTGAACAAATCAGGATAAGCATTTTCAAGTCACTAAAAATAGCTTTTGTATATCCAGATGGCTTCCAATTATTCTCTATTATAAATACTACTTTAGTAACATGCTTATATAGAAATCACTATCCACACTTCTTATTTTTTTGGTCTGACCAATTTATACTCCTATCAGCAAGGACTGATAGCACCTATTCTCACCTCAAGCTCATGAACACTGAGAATGTGCTATACATAATTAGTTGGTATCCAAATAAAATAAAGATGTTTGCTCAATAATGGGCGAAAAAGGGTTTTAAAGGAAAACTCAAAGTGAAATAAGGACAAGAAAGTAGAAAGAATCTCCCTAGTAAGACAAATTATATATCCCTATAAATGCCAGAGAGTTGATAGCAAACTTGAAAACCTTCAATAGGACACAGTATAAATGTAATATTAGGCTCCAGAAATCTCAGAAGTAAAATAAAAGAAAAATCAAATCAAAACAAAACATTCTTTCTCATAGTATTTCATTACTTGGAACCAACGAAATGAATCAAGAATCACTCCCACCACTGGAAAAAAATGACATAGAAAACTGTGTTGATAAGTTAAGATGCACAAAAATAATGTTTTTTATGTCTGAATTATTTTCAAATTTTAGGAATCAGCAAAGAATATTAAATATGGACATACAGAAAATTCTATAAATCCTTATCAAAGTAAGCAAATAACCAAGGATATCATTTACTCAACAAATATTTATTGAACACCCACCTTATTCTGGGTACTTTCATGTATAAGAGATTCAAAGTCGTTAGGAAGAGTTCCTTTCTCAAAAAGCTGCCTTTAGTACCTTCACGATCTGGCCCTCCTAAATCATGCAACATTTGTCCGGCTTAATTGCCAAAATATCCTATGTCTCAGACTATGGCTAGGAAAAGGAAAATATTTCAAGACACTGTACTGAATGATCAATTTAAAAATCAAAATTTCTTAAGAGAGGGGAAAAAGGTCAATACAATACAATTGAAGACATTCCATTTGCATGGCCTCTTACCAGCACATGGAAATGTTTACCCAAGTACCTACAGCCAAGAGGAATTCAAATACTGACAAAAAGGAAAAAACCTCTTACTTTGGGTAAAACTACCATCATTTTTCATTTCTTTGTGATTTTCCTTGTAAATCCTGCTTAGTTTGAATCCTGTAAGAAAGATTTCTTTTAACAGAAAATACTGCCCCAGGTTTCCTACATATGTTAGAATATGTGTACCACACAAAATAGAAATTGTCACAGTAACTGCATGCTTAAGAAATGAAAGCTGATCTGCTCGGTGTGAAAGGCCAGATTCTGATAAAGTTTTGCATTTGCTAAAAGACTTTGATATTTGCATATACCTAATGTGTTTCAGAAATCTATCCTCCCCAAATAATAGCAAAAACCATTTATCAAGAGTCTACCATGTATCAGACACTGTGCAGTGCTTTTCTAAACATGCCATTTAATAATTATGACCACTTAAAGAATCAGGTACTGATATTACCTCCCTTTTTATTGACGAAGATATTGAAGCTCAGAAAGAAATTACCTGTCCATTGTCCAAACTGCTACGAAACAACAGAATACAGATTTAAACTCAGATGACTGGCTCTTAGGGAACTGTCCATTTCACTATACCAGTTTGATTTTCTATGATTTGGTAGGATATTTTCCCGCTTTAAATGTTTTCCTATCAAAGACTAGATAATTTTTTTTCTGCTCATGACTTTGAAAAGAACTGATTTCTAAAATCACAAGAGTATGAAACTGTACAATGCAATTTAACATACAATGAAAATAGATTCCTGTATGTCAGCAAGTGTATAGTCTAAATTATGCATGGAATTTTTTTTAAAATAGCTGGCTATCATTTATTTATTAGGCTTCAAGTCTTCAGGAAAATGCAGAAAGAACTATATGATCTCTTAAAAAAAAACTTACCGAAGTATAAATTGATATCGTCTAATTTGGATAAATATACTCAGCATTTGCTACAATATCAAAACACTACAGTTCCCATTGTACCAATGCTCTGTGCTAATATTTTAACGTCGTTTAAAAGAATATGTAATATTTTAAAAGAATGGCATCTCTGGACTATATGTGAATGTGAAAGCCCTTTGTAAATGGCAAAGCAAAATTATCATTATTATTTTAAGATACTTGTTCTGCCTTAAAATAGTCCCTAGGAATTCTAAGTACCTTTCGATTAACAAATGACTAGGAATTCACGAGATAACATTCTTAATTTTCAGCAGTCAACAAAATGTGAAGAAAAAAAGCAGATAACATGGGTTTAATCAAAACTTTATCACTAAATTTCTGACTAAAAGTCTCTGAGACTCAGTTGCAAAATGATAAAATATTAAATTCCTCATACAGCTAAATGAGAGTCTTAAATGACATAGTACATATGCCCAACAGAGAGCAATGCTTAATTATTATTAGTTCTCTTTCCCTTAGGGTTTTTTTCTTTGTAAGGGTCAGATACAGTTCCAAGTTTGCTAGGGAATACGGCCTCTGCAGGAACAAGGACTGCACTGCCCAAAATTTGTAGCTAGAAATCAATTGATTCTTTAGTAGGTTTGGGATTGGTCTTCTGCTATGCATTTAGTCAGGCACTTATTTATCAAATATTCAACAACAGCACAATTTATTCATCCAAAGATTAAGTATAAGCACCTACTCTGTGGCAAGCCAAGCAGAAAAATACTTTAAACCTGTCCATAAGGAGCTCACAGTCTAGTGGAAGAGATACACCTGTAAATAGAGTATAGGGTGCTAAGATAAAGCAAAGCCCAGGATATTATGGAAGCACTTAAATCTGGTAAGGGAAAGATAAGTTGGAGGAGAGATGCCTGAGATGAGTCTTGAAAGACAAGTAGAATTTGTAGGAAGAGAAAAATGAAAGTTTTCAGGTAAAAAGAACAGTATGAGCAAAAGCACTGCTGTGACTGATCAAATCATATATTCAAGAAACCACATGTGCAATGTTGCTAGAGGTGGGAGGCGGGTAGGGAGAGAAGGTTGATAAGGTAGGCAGGAATATCCTTTGTCAGGTTTAAGCTGTGAAATTCATTCCAAACGTAATGCAATAATTCACTAAACTTGGATAAAAAGGGTGACTCCCACTTGAGAGTTTAATGTGCTAGTTCCCCCACAGCTTTAAACAAACACACACACAAGGTTTCTGTGATGGATATGTGAACTCCAAACACAGTCAATATCCATTTAGCAGTCAGAAAACATTGAGAAACCAAAGAAGTCACCTGAACTAGGTAACTGAAGCATGCATAGCTGCTCAAGATGTGCAAACTTCTCTGGTAGACTTTTACTTTGCTGAATCATAGGAATAAATTTATATAGTATGCCCTCAATAAATATTTGCTGAAATAACATTACAGTGAGAAACCTTTAATATCTTCTTTGTTAAAGGGTCAAGTGGAATAAAGACATTAAAATAAGAAACCTTCCTATTTTTTTTTCACCTACCCTTCTTCTCACATAAATTTGATCAGTATAAATTCTTTCATTTGTGTGTTTTGAGATCAGATTATTTTTAATTGTTGGGAAAAGGTCTAAAAAGCTAGGAAATGGGAAGTCTACATTTTATTACTAAATCATTGCATTCTGATATTAAGTCTCCAGATTGGCTCCATGCAGAGACAAACACAGCTTCAGCAAAAGTCACAATTCATTCATGATTCACTGTCAACAAATACTGAGTGGGAACATGAAACTGTCAGCATGATCAGGGAAGAAATGCAGAGTGTATAAAGCAAAGGGTGTGTCTAGTTTCAGAGCAGTGAGGAAAGATACGGCTTAGGAGGTAGGATATTGGGACCCAACAATGAAAGCCCACATCAGGTTAAAGCATTTAGATTTTTAAATAAAGGTAGTCAAGGTATCAGGTAGTCAAGCAAAGTTGTATTTAGTGACTGGGTGCAAGACAGATTAGAAGCGGGTAAGACTGGAACCAAGATCACTTTGGCTACTGCAGTCATTCAGATTAAAAAAATGATAGTTCTGACCACAGTGGTGCCAGTAAAGATGCAAATGGCTGTCACATGCTATAACATGGATGAACTTTGAGAACATATGCTAAATGAAGTCACAAAAAGGCAAATGCTGTAATACCACGATTCTACTTATGTGAGGTATCTAAAGTAGTCAAACACATAGAAAGCAGAATGGCAGTCACTAGGAGCTGGGAAGAAGAGGAAATGGAAGCTGTTGTTTAATGGATATAGAATTTCAGTTTCACAAGATGAAAAAGTTCTGGAGAGCTATTGTACAACAATGTAAATATACTGAACAGTACTGAACTATACATATAAAAAGGATTAAGATGATAAATTTTATGTTATGTGGTTTTAGCTACAATTTTTTTTTTAAGAGGAAGGGGGAGGGCCGGGTGCTGTGGCTCACACCTGTAATCCTAGCACTCTGGGAGGCTGAGGTGGGTGGATCGCTCAAGGTAAGGAGTTCAAAACCAGCCTAACCAAGAGCGAGATCCCATCTCTACTAAAAATAGAAAGAAATTAATTGGTCAACTAAAAATATATAGAAAAAATTAGCCGGGCATGATGGCGCATGCCTGTAATCCCAGCTACTTGGGAGGCTGAGGCAGTAGGATTGCTTGAACCCAGGAGTTTGAGGTTGTTGTGAGCTAGGCTGATGCCACGGCACTCTAGTCTGGGCAACAGAGTGAGACTGTGTCTCAAAAGAAAAAAAAATAGAAAAAAAATAATAAAAAATTTTTTTTAGAGAGATGGGGTCTTGCTATATAGCCCAGGCTGGTCTTCAACTCCTGTCAAGCAATCCTCCTGTCTCAGCCTCCCACAGTCCTAGGAATATATGTGTGAGGCAGCACTCCAGGCCCATCAGGAGCTTTTAAAGACTATCCTTAGGTCTCCTATTAGGCGACTTCAGTGGGTCTTCCCTCTATTGCTGCTCCTCCAATTGCCAAACAATAGGAACTTAAAGTTCTAGGTCTGCTTTTGTAGACAAACCAGGAACACTAGTAGCTTGTGTTTTAGATGCTATCTCCTCCAATATTCAGGTTTTAAAATCTGTAAAATCATGTGAGATAAATAGTGATCTTGGGGGGTTAAGATTTTTCTAAGAGAAATATCTGAGGTCTTTTGTTCTTTCCTTTAAATTTCTTAGCTGACATGCAACATGGGAACCGCTGCAGCAGGGAACAGCCATACATTTTGGCAGTGGGTACAGAAGGTGACCCACTTTGTCATTTCAAGCTCCATCTAGCCTCTTTTTTTGTTTGTTTAACATTTTTTTTTAAATTTCAGCATATTATGGAGATACAAATGTTTAGGTTACGTGTGTTGCCTTTCTCCCCCGGAGTCAGAGCTTCAAGTGTGTCCATTCCCCAGATGGTGCACACTGCACTCATTATGTATGTGTATACCCATCTCCTACTCCCCCCTCCCATCTGCCCTATGCCCGATAAATGTTATTCCTATATGTGTACTTAGGTGTTGATCAGTTAATACCAATTTGCTGGTGAGTACATGAGCTGCTTATTTTTCTATTCTTGGGATACTTCACTTAATAGAATGCGTTCCAGCTCTATCCAGGAAAATACAAGAGATGCTAGATCACTATTGTTTCTTATAGCTGGATAGTACTCCATGGTATACATATACCACATCTTATTAATCCACTCATGTATTGATGGGCACTTGGGTTGTTTCCACATCTTTGCAATTGTGAATTGTGCTGCTATAAACATTCGAGTGCAGGTGTCTCTTTTATACAATGTCTTTTGTTCTTTTGGGTAGATGCTGGATCAAATGGTAGATCTATCTACTTGTATCGCTTTGAGGTATCTCCATATTGCTTTCTACAGAGGTTGCACTAGTTTGCAGTCCCACCAGCAATGTAGGAGTGTTCCTATTTCTCCACATCCATGCCAACATTTATTGCTTGGGGACTTTTTAATAAAGGCCATTCTCACTGGAGATAAGTGATATCTCATTATGGTTTTAATTTGCATTTTCCTGATGATTAGAGATGTTGAGCATTTTTTCATATGTTTGTTGGCCATTCTTCTTCTTTTGGAAAGTTTCTGTTCATGTCCTTTGCCCACTTTTTGATAGGGTCGTTTGATTTTTCCTTGCATCTAGCCTCTTTTAAAATACACTCATTTTAATATCACTTTTTAGTAGTTCTAAGCATGGCATTTTTTTCTTTATTTCATTTCTGTGCTTATGTGTATTCGTATTTGAGAAGTGACATTCTAATAAATCCTTGGTGCCATTTTCGTGTTTGCCCTCACACCATTATTTTCAACACCTGACAGCCTGCTCCAGTTAATGCACATTAAACACATTACTAGCTGCATTGAACACAAAAGTAAGTTAAGTATAAAGATTATTTTTTGAAGTATTCAGTTAAATCTGCAGTCTGTGTTTCCTATTGGCCACATCAGTGTGAAGGCAGAAATAATAGACTCACAATAGCATCTGTAATCATTTCTCTGGTTCTATTCCTACCTCACTGTGTATTTCCCAGCCTGCTTCAAAGATTTCTGTAGTCCGCAGGGATCACTCCTGTAGTTCTTGTCCCCTGCTCTGGCCCCCTGCGGCAGCACTGCTCTCACCTGACCTGCCTCTCACTGCTCAGAATGCTTTGGCGCCAGCAGTTTGGAATCCGCTGACACTGCCATGTGCTCTTAATGTCCCTGCCACCTGGCAGGGGTAGGGAACCTGTGGCCTTGGGGTCACACGTGGCCTTCTGGATCCTTCAGTGTGGCCTTTTGACTGAATCTGAAGTTATTAAAAGGATTTGTTCCATGAAGTTTGGATTCAGTCAAGAGGCTGCACTTGGGAATCTGGAGGGCCACATGTGGCCTTGAGGCCACCAAAAGTTCCCCACCCTTGGGCGAGGGCTGGTATAAGGATACTTCAAGTGATTCAGTGTCCTGTATTCACAATCAATTGCCCCCTCTGATGTAGGTCCATTGTCCTAGGACCATAAAGAGTAGCCTCAAATTGCGTTTTGCTCAGGATGAGCTCTTTCCTGAGAGACCTCTTAGTTCCTCCCTTTTTATATGCGCAGAGGTAGCAGCATACACCCAAGTTTTATACAGGATGTTCATTGCATCATTATTCACAGTAGTGAAAAATTAGAAACAACCTGCATGTCCATCAGAGGCTGAAAAGATCAATTATGTTTCATCCAATAATGGAAATCTATTGAAATGAATGAGATGAATCTACATGTACTAAGATGGAATTACTTTGAAAATGTTATTAATTAAAAATATAGCAATTTATTGACTGGAATATATAGTATGCCTCTACTAAAATGAATTTTAGGTACATTACAAAGCCTGGGAGAATAAAGACCAAATCCTTATCTTTTGGGGGTAAGATGAAAAGGATCTTATACATTTTAATCTTGTATTTCTGAATTGTTTGAATTTTAAACAACAAACACATATTACCTTTATAATCGAGGCACCAATAAAGGTGGTAAGTGTTAGTTTCAAGATGCCCCTGTGATGCTATTTTTCAAATATGTTTAAGTATTAATAATAATGTTTTAGTGGCTAAAAAGCATTGCCAATTTTTCTCATGGATACTTTTTCAGACATTAATATGGTAATGTCTGAAAAAGTAAGGTCGTCTAAGTTGTGAGACCATAAATTACTTCAGTACTCTATAAAACTATTTTCATTTTGAGCTAAAAAAGGAACACACCTAAAAATATCCAAAACAGTGACCCTTGAGCAAAGATTGCTCATTGCTGACTTAGGTTATTAGAGCTGAGGACCAACCACTCCCCGACCCCTATCCTCAATTAATCTTACTTATCCAATAGCTATCAAAAGTTTGTATTAATACCCTGAATATTTTGATTTTAGGGATATTTTTCATTCTACTATGACTGTGTATTTGATGAAATTGCAGATCGGCAATTTTTTATCTTCTCTTGCCATGGTCCTGGAATGTCCTGCCTCCCACCGTCTCTCTCCTCCCTCTCACTCCCAACATATACACATTTATTTATGGAAAATTTTTCTAGTTGTCCTTAAAGCCTCTGCTTAAAGAGGGGATGGCTAATGGGTACAAAAATAGATTTAGATAAAAGAAATAGGACCTAATGTTCGGTAACACAACAGGGCGATTCTAGTTAACAGTAATTTGTTGTCTATTTCAAAATAACTAAAAGAGTGGAATTGGGATGTTCCTAACACAGAGAAATGATAAATGCTTGAGGTGATGGATACCCCAGACACCCTGATGTGATCATTACACATTGTATGCTTATATCAAAATATCACATGTTCCCCATAAATATGTACAACTATTATGTATTCATAATAATTAAAAATTTAAAAAAAACTCAAGCTGCCTAAATTTTTTCTTTAGTTAATTTTTCCAACTACTAATAGAATAAAGGCAATTTTCTTAAAAAAAAAAAAAAAGTCCCTTTTCATGACCCTCCAGAGCAGAATTAGGGTCCCTCTCTTGGTCCCTCCCAGGCCCTTGCGGCCACAGCTGTTAGCGCTTCTCACACTGTGTCATCCTGGCTGCTTTGTGTGTGTTTTCCTGCTAGACTTTAAGGCCCATAAGTTTTGAGGGAAGAGGCCAAATCATTGAGATCTTCGTAATTCCTGGCACTGGACACATCATGGGGTCTGGAAATACTTTAAATTATTTTTAAACCTTTTTTTATCAAACTATAATATATAGAAAGAAAAGTGCACATATTATAGGGAGATAGCTGAATTGATTATCACAAACTGAACACGTTACTTTAAAGAGCACCCATTTATGAGACAGAGAGAATATTCCTAGTGCTCCAGACATCTCTTGCATGCCCTTCCAGTCATGGCCATCACCCACTGTCCTGACTTCAGTCCTCTTGAGGAGCCTGACAGATTCTCCCTCTCCTGCTCCAAATCCTGCTGTTCCATGCCTGTGGTCTGAGAAGCTGTGTGGCGGAGTCTTACTACTGCCAGTAAACATGAGGATGGCATGACTGTGCCCAGAATGTCGTCTCTAGGTGCCCAACCTTCCAGTCCACAAGGTTCCATGTAGAGGCTGAGAAAACGGTCCCTGATTAATTCTACACAAGGTCATCTGGGCTGCAAAGCAGCTTTGCTTGTGACCTGATTTTAAGTCCCTCATGAGCAGTTCTGTCATTTGACCTCCATGCCTTCTCCAGAATCTCATAAATATGCTCTTCAACAGGCCTTTTTCTTCTAACCCTTCACATTTGAACCCATTCCACTGTGTCAGAAAGCAACAAACTGATTTCCAACCTCTTAAAATCCTCTTCTATCAGCTGGCGTGTGGGCCTAGCAGTCTGGATACTATGCAGTCCATTTACCTGTCTCCATATATACACTAGATTTTCTTAATTCTTTGCACAAGATTGAGAACACTCATTGGAGAACCCTGGGCATCCATCAAATTATTTTTTTCTCTGTAGATTTGCTTCTAATGTATTCCCCATTGACATCACTATTCCAAGAAGCAGTTTTAAGGAACTTCCTGTATGTATTTTAAGGCTGTTGTTCATTTTATATATATATATATATATCCATTCATTAGGATCCTATTCAAGAAATGTTTTTGGAGTTTCAGCACTATAAAAAAGCTGTGATTCTCCTGAGTACTGATTTTGTTTTATCAAACAAATTATTAAATATTAAATTTATCACAGTATAATCTTATCAGTAGAAAACATAGATCATAAGCTATGTAATTGTTAGAGTATGACAAATATATACATCTGTGTAACCAAAAGTATATCTTCATCACCTTAGAAAGTTTCCTGTGCTGCTTTTATTCATTTCCTCCTCCCCGAGAGGTACTGTCCTGATTTCTATCATCAAAGACTAGTTTTGTTTATTACTTGAAATTCATATAAAGAGAGTCATGCGGTATGTACTCTTATGTCTGTTCTCTTTCATTCAACATAATATTTTTGAAAGGATTCGTGTTTTTGTGTGTATCAATAGTCCATTCTTTTTGTTTGCTCAGTAAATAGTATTGCATGTTGTGAATATACCACAATATGATTCTCTGTTCACCTATTGGTAGATATTTGAATTGTTTCGAGGTCGGAGCTATTATGAACAAAGCATCTATGAACATTCTTGTGTATGTTTTGCCATGTAGGTAATATTCACAGGGTCTGGAGATCAAGAAGTAAATATATCTTTGAGGAACCATTTTTCTGCATACCACACCATCTGTATATCTTCTCTGGTGAGGTGTCTGTTCAGAACTTTTGCCCATTTTCAATTGGATTGCTTGTTTTCTTACTGTTGAGTTTGAAGGGTTCTTTGTATATTTTGGGTACCAGATATGTGTTTAATCAGATGCGTTTTGCAAATATTTTCTCTCAGTGTGGCTTGTCTTTTTATCTATTAACAGTTCATCTTTTGATGAACAAAAGTTTTAATTTTAATAAAGTTCAACTTATCTTTCATGGATTGTGCTTCCAGTGTCATATCTAAAAAACTTATCAACAAATTGAAGTTTACACAGATTTCCTTCTATGTTTTTTTCTAAAAGTTTTATAGTTTTGCATTTTCTATTTGAGTCTGTGATCCATTTTGAGTTCATTTTTATTTAAAATGCAATGTATGGTTTGAGTGTTTTAAAAATTTGGTTTGATTTATTTGTTTAGAGATGAGGGTCTTACTATATTGCCCAGGCTGCACTTGGACTCCTGGCCTCCAGCAATCCTCTTGCCTCAGCCTTATGAGTTGCTGGGACTATAGGCATGCACCACCATGCTTGGCTTAGGTAGTTTTTTAAAAAAAATAATGCACTTTATTTTTTTGAGTGGTTTACAGAAAAATTGAGTGTAAAGTACAGAGTTCCCGTATGTCGCCCCCTCCCCCGCCCCAGTTCCCAGTTTCTTACATTAGTGTAGTACATTTGTTACAATTGGTAAGCCACTATTGATACATTATTACTAACTAAAATCCATAGTTTACATTAGGGTCACTCTGTGTTGTAAATTCTATGCATTTTGACAAATACATAATGACATGGATCCACCATTATCATTCGGTATTATACAGAGTAGTTTCAGTGCCCTAAAAATTCCTTGTGCCCCACCTATTCATCCCTCCTTCATGAATTTATTATCGACTTTTTCTATTCTTCTTTTAACCGTACTTGCTTTCTCTCTAAAAAGAAAAGAAAACAATCTCGTTTGGTATACTAGATATTCATTGCCACATCATGCTGCCTAATCAACCACTACGAAAGTTTGTGACATAAAGCAATAGTCACTTAGTGTCACCCATGAATCTGTAGATTGGCTGAGGGCTAACTGATCTAGATTGAGTTTGGCTGAGTTTTCTCTAAAATGTATGTTGGGTTCAGGTCTTTCATCCTCCTGGGAATAATAGGTTACCTAGTTCAGTTTTTTGCATGGACAGGGCAGAAGTATGTGAAAGGTAAGCAGAAACATGTGATGCTTTGTAATGGTTAATTTCACGTGTAAGCTTCACTGGGCTACGGGATGCCCAGATATTTGGTTAAACATTATTTCTGGGTATGTCGTGAGGGTGTTTCTGGATGAGACTGCCATTTGAATTGGTAGACTAAGTAAAGCAGATTGCCCTCCCCAGCGTGGGTAAGCCTTACCCTATCTGTTGAAGGCCTAAATAGAATAAAAGGCTGAGTAAGAAAAAATTCTTTCTCTCTGCCTGACTGTCTTTGAGCTGGCACATTGGTCTTCTGCCTTTGGATTCAGACTTGAATTGAAATTATACCATTTGACTGACTCTCTTGGGTCTGGACTTCTCAACCTCCATAATTGCATGAGCCAATTATTTATAATAAATATCTTTATTGTATCTATGTCTATATCTATCCATATCTATATCTATATCCATATCCATGTCCATACATCTCCTATTGGCCCTGTTTCTTTGGAGAACCCTTGCTGATACATGCCTCTTAACTCTAAGCTCAGAGCTAGTGACTGTTACTCAGCCCACATTCCATTGACCAAAGACCTACAAGGCACAGGACAGTTCCACATAAACAAAGTGTTGCCTTGCATATTGTACAACGTTCCAGTGTCTCACCAGACATCCATTTAGGTTTTAAAAAAATCTGTTTCTAATCATTTAAGCCTTGAACTGTATCCTGTTTTATATGTAAACATAGTATTTTTTGCATAATTTTGATATATAGTAAATTTTCCAGAAGTAAAACTCCTTGTAAATCAAGGAACAACTATATTTAAAATCTTACTGAGAATTGTTCATCATTTCTGCTAATCACATCACCAGTGGTAACAAATCCTACTTGCAATATTTAGTTGCTAATAAGCCCGCCTATATTTGTCTACATTGAAGTTTGTTGCATTTGTGGTGAGTGGCTAGCATCTCATGTCTCCATTTTGTATTCAAGAGTTGTTACACGGGAACATTTACAGATTTTAAAACATAATTTGTTATTATTTCTTCTATGTCCCCTTATTACTCTTAGAGCATTATATTGATATTTTAAATTTATGTGTGGAGATAGGTTATTTTTATCTATGAATATTATTTAATAAGGCGTTGCTCAATATGTGTTATTACTAGCTCTAAATTGAACTGCTCTAAATTCTCTATTTTTTAGCACTGCATGCAGGAAGCTGACTTATATTCAGGGGTGGGGAGGGGTAGGCTATAACACAGAGAGAGCTCTTCCATCTAGCGTTGCATCCAAGGAAACATGTTCTTGCTGTGAAGATTGCTGCATTCTCCTCTCTCTGGCAGCAGTCGTGAGAGGGTAGTGGGTGAGCTGGCCTGCCTACAGAGATGTAGTGTCTGGAGAGAATGTACAAGCCTTTGTCATAATTCTGCTTCTGAGGCTCACCTGAAACCCAAGCAGTCTGAAAGCTTGGGCTGTGAAGGCCTTGAGTTTTTACTGTGCTGCTCTAATTTTGATTAGCGATAGGTAAGAACAGAGGAAGCTTAGGGGACAGAAGAAACAGATGTGTTCAAAGATGGCTGCTCTGACAACTGCGGGAGATACCCAGTAGGAATCTGGTGGTTTCTTTCTAACACTGTTTTTTAAATCCTGTTATTCTGGATAGTGTTTCCTGTGGGATTCCTCTGGCTGGGTCTTCTGTGCATGAGGGTGCGAGCCTTCTGACTTGCTTCCAGAAGAAAATCTTACAATGGAGGGGCTGAAAGCTTGGTGACCTGTCTTGGTCCGTAAGTTCAAGGATATAACATTTTTCTATCAATTGAAACTGACTTAAGGATAATTCAGGAGGAATAAATCAGAGGACATTGAAAGAGTGACCCAGGACTGAATAGTAAATGTTGCTCTGTGTGCCTTTTTATCTAAAGTTGGAGTATTGATAAAGGCATCAGTCTCTTTATCTGCAACATGCAGAGGACAAAATTGTTGGGGCAGAGCTCGCCTCTTTTATTGGTAAATACATTACATCTAATGGTTTTCCCAAACATTCATTACTGTGGGCCTGGATATGTAACGATCGTGCCTGCTTTTTGGGATACTGGTGTGTATGCACAAGAAGATTCACTTATATTCAAAGGTAGTACATGCAAACAAACAAACCTGTAAAGGTTTCCAGTAAGCCTGAGGAGAAAAGACAGTGATTAATATGAATAAATGTGAGACTTATGGATACTGACCATCCTATACCTGTAGCTTTACGTAATACAAAAGAATAACATGATTCTTAAGGGCTGACATTAAAAAAACCTACTGGCCCTGAAAGATTTGGAGGCATTGGAATTCTGCCTAAATTTTTCACTGATGGGAATCAGAGCCAAGATTAAAGAGATGTTTTGCAATGAATAACTAATTTATTTGCTCCCAATTTGGGGGCCTTTTGCACTCCCTTATTATTACCATATTGGTTCCTATGTTGATTACCATGTCAGACATTTGGTGTAACATCATGTTCTATTTAATGAAGCT
>CAUYRT010035724.1:0-44699 GCA_963574885.1 Lepilemur ruficaudatus
AGTTGGAGCACTATGTATGTACTCTCTGGACTACTTTGACAGAGTAGGTTTTTGAATGTAACAAGATAAGTCAACTTGAGTGGTAATATATTTTGGGAAATCAGCTCACTACAAATTGTGACTGTAAATATTGTACTGTAAATGCTTTGTAGTTTTCCCTTAATTAAAAAAAAACTGGATGAATTTCAAATTTTTTGCACCAAAATAAACTTGTACTAACTTAATATAACATATCTGAACAGGTTCTAGTTTGAGGAACTAAGAAGGATAAGACATCAGTTTGAAAAGAGCCTCTATCAAAGCAACATGAATTCTGTTAAAACTGAAGCAAGAATAAACACCAAATTTATGGGGAATCTTGAGTGGAAGAGTGGGGAAATTATTGGTGTTCTTTAGTTTATGGAGACGACGCTCCAAAGAAATCAGGCGTTTACAAATGGATAACTCACTAAAAGAAGGAAAGAGACAATGTTGAAAATGAAGCTCACAGTTGTAGACCATCTACATCAATTTGTGAGAAAAAAAGTTCATCTTGTTTGTAACCTAATTGAAGGGGACCAAAAATTAACAGCAGAAACAATATCCAACACTGTAGACACCTCAATTGGTTCAGCTTACACAATTCTGAATGAAAAATTAAAGTTGAGAAAACTTTCCACTTGATGGGTGCTGAAACCATTGTGACCAGATCAGCTGCAGTCAAGAGCAGAGTTTTCAATGGAAATTTTAAACAAGCGAGATCAAGATCCTGAAGCATTTCTTTGAAGAACTGTAACAGGAGATGAAACATGGCTTTACTATAATAGTATGACCCTGAAGAAAAAGCACAACCAAAGCAATGGCTACCAAGAAGTGGAAGTGATCCAGTCAAAGCAAAAGTGAACCAGTCAAGAACAAAGGTCATGGCAACAGATTTTTTGGATGCTCAAGACATTTTGCTTGACTTTCCAGAGGGCCAAAGAATGAGAACATCTGCTTATTATGAGAGTGTTTTGAGAAGTTGTCCAAAGCTTTAGTAGAAAAACATCCAGGAAAGCTTCACCAGAGAATTCTTGTCCACCACAACAACGTGCCTGCTCCTGTTCATTCCTCTCATCAAACAAGACAATTTTGCGAGAGTTTAAATGGGAAATCATTAGGCATCCACCTTACAGTGCTGATTTGGCTACTTCTGACTTCTTTTGGTTTCCTAATCTTAAAAAATCTTTAAAGGGCACCCTTTTTTTCCTCAGTTAATAATGTAAAAAAGACTGCATTTTCATGGTTAAATACCCAAGACTCTCAATTCTTTAGGGATGGACTAAATGGCTGGTATTATCGCTTACAAAAGTATCTTGAACTTGATGGAGATTATATTGAGAAATAAAGTTTATATTTTTATTTTTATATTTTATTTCCATTTTTCCATGAACTTTTAAAAGTCCTCTCCTAAAAATATGTGATATATTTTACATATATACTTGTATATGTTTTTCATAAAATTTTTGACCGTTATATAGATAATTGAGGCTCAAGAAAATCAGTGAAATCTCCCAAGTCTTGTAGATATTAAATGTGAAAACAGGAATTACAGCAAACTCTGGAGAAGTAGGGTATGACACTTTAGGTCTAGGCATTTGTCAAAAATCTTTGGAAATCTATTATTAAAAGTCAAACTGAAAATTAAGTTCCTTTACTCAAAAATTTAACTACCTAGCCAAGGAAACAATCATTAGAGTGCATAGACAAACTACAAAATGCGAGAAAATATTTGCATGCTATACATCTGATAAAGGGCTAACAACCATAATCTATAAAGAAACTCAAGCAAATAAGCAAGAAAAAAATCAAACAAGCCCATTAAAAAGTGGACAAAAGACCTGAACAGAAACTTTTCAAAAGAAGATAGACTAATGGACAACAAACACATGAAAAAATGCTCAACATCTCTAATCATCAGGGAGATGCAAATCGAAACCACAATGAGGTATCACTTAACTCCAGTAAGAATGGCTTTTACCAAAAAGTCCCAAAACAACAAATGCTGACATGGATATGGAGAGACAGGAACACTCATACACTGCTGGTGGGACTGCAAACTAATTCAACCTCTATGGAAAGCAGTATGGAGATACCTCAAAGAACTAAAAGTAGAACTGCCATTTGATCCTGCAATCCCCCTACTAGGTATTTATCCAAAGGAAAAAAAGACATCTGCACTAGAATGTTTATAGTAGCACAATTCACAAATTGCAAAGATGTGGAAACAGCCCAAGTGCCCATCAATACATGAGTAGATTAATAAAATGTGGTATATGTATACCATGGAGTACTACTCAACCATAAAAAATGATGAACTAATATCTGTTGTATTAACCTGGATAGAACTGGAGACCATTCTTCTAAGTGAAGTAAGCATTACAAGAATGGAAAAAAAACAAAACAAAAATACCACATGTATTCACCATTAAATTGGAACTAATTGATCAACACTCATGTGCACATATGGAAGTAACATTCACCAGAAATCAAGCAGATGGGAAGAGGTGGTGGGGATGAGTAAATTGACACCTAATTGGTATAATGCACATTATCTGGGGGATGGTCACACTTATAACTTTGATACAAATGGTACAAAAGCAATTTATGTAACCAAAACGTTTGTACCCCCGTAATATTCTGAAATTAAAAAAAATTAAAAAGCAACAGCAAAATTTATTTTGCTTATGAGTCTGCAATTTGGGTAGGACTTGAAGAGGATATTTCACCCCTATTCCACTTGGCATCAATGTGGGCCCCCTGAAGTGTGGGAGGTGGAGTCATCTGAAGCCTCAAACAACTAGGGCAGGAATAGTTGAGGATCCTTGGGCATCTGTCTCTCTGTGGTCTCTCCAAATGATTTCTCTTACATGGTAGCTTCAGCATAGCTGGGCTTTTTACATGTTGGCTCAGGACCCCCAAGACTAGTCCAGGAGAGGGAGCCAGGTGGAAGCCATACTGCCGTTTAGGACCTACCTCAGAATTATGCAGCATTGCTTCTGTTTTGGTAACAACCCTTCCCAGATTCAAGGGGAGAGAACATAGACCACACATTGTATCTACACTGGTGGATCCTCTTTGGAAGAGGATACAATCTGCAGAGATAACCTTCCAATAAGTCTTAAAGTGACACCATCAAACCTGAGTTCAAGAAAGATTCATCTGACAGAAGAGTACAAAATGCAGAGGAGATTAAAAATGAAGACACCATTTAGGAGGTTATCGCAATTGTCCAGGCAAAAAATAATCATGGCAAGAACAAGTGTGATGTCAGGAACAGAAAGAAAGAGACTTCAAGAAACACCTGCTCTGATCCTTTTTTCAATGAAGAACAAGGAAAAGGGGAAAATAAAATAGAAATTAAATAAAGACAAGAGGAGGAACAGAAAAAGTAAATATCATTAATTTGGCTTTGGAAATTTTCAGTTGTCCTTGCAGGATATTGAGTTAGACATGTTCAGCAGTCAATTGAAAATGAGAGTCTAGAGCTGTACTGCCCATTAAGTCCAACATCAAGCACTTGCAATGTGGCTGGTATAAATTGAGAAGTGCTCTAAATGTAAAATACACATTGAAATTTGAAGATTTAGCACAAAAAATGCAAAATACCTTGATACTTCTTTACATTATTTCTTGAAATGATAATATTTCAGCTATGTTAGGTTAAGTAAAATGTTAAAATTAATTTTACCTTGTGTTTTTTGACTTTTATGTGGCTACTAGAAAATTTATAATGACAAATACTTGTTCCATCATAATTCTATTGGACAATTGGCCTACAGTTTTGGTGAGAAAGCATATATTTGGGAATACTTTACCCTAACAGTACATTAGAATTGAAAGCATGGGATTAGATGACATTTCAGAGGGACAGAATTTAAAAAGGGAAAGAAGAGAAGCTGAGGAGAGACCCTTAGGGGATTTTTACAATTAGAGAGGAGAGAAGTAGGAAGGTGAGAGGCAGCCAAGTTCACAGCTTCAGTTCTCACATTTACTATTTATTATGATATTTTATGTTTATGTAAATATTTGCTGAAGGAGGAAGTACATGGAAAATGAATGAATTAATTAATGTTTGCTTACTACAAATGGAGTCTACATGCTGCTCAGTAATCATACTTTATTTCCCTAGACCATATTTATTTTCATTTTCCTAGACAACTATTTCCTCTTGTCTCCTCAAGACTTTAACCTCCACTCTTTCCCATCCTCGCTGTCAGCTGTCAGCTAGTGATCTTGCATCCTCTTTTCCTGAGAACTAGAAGCAATCACAAGAGAAGGAATCTCTTCCTCAAGCTCTGTACCCACCCAACTTATCTAGTCTGCATACCTACATACCCATCTCTTCTTTACATGCCGTCCTGAGCCAACCTTTCCATTTGTATAATAGGTCCCAGCCCCATTCACACAAGGACATGGCTCCAGCAGTACTTTCTCTCTTGCATCATAATTTTCTTCTCTCTACTAGATTGTTGTTCCAATCAGTATAGAAAAATTGCCATTTCCCCCATCTTAATGAAGCCCTCTTTTGATCTCATTTTACCCTCCAGTTATTGTTAATTTTCTGCCCTTTCCTTCACATAAAAATATTTTGAAAGAGTTCCCTATGCATGCTGCATGCTTCCTTATTCTCTCCTGTATCTATGTCAATCATAATTTCCACCATTCAGCTGTCCTTACCAAGGTCACAAATGACTTAATAAATTGCCAGATCAGTTCTCAGTCCTCTTCTTACTCCACTGCTCAAAATCACTTGGTGCAGTTGATCATTCTCATCTCCCCTTGGCTTCCAGGACAGCATACCTTCCTGGTTTACCTTCTGTATCCCTGGTTGTTCTTCTCAGTATCCTTGATTGGTCCCATTTCATCTCCTGGACCTTTACATGTTGGAGTGCTTCAGGGCCCAGTCCTCAGAGCTTTTACATTGTTTATGTATTTGCTCATGCCAATGTCTTCCAGCCAAATGCACCTGGAACACACCTGTATCTAAATAGGTTGGGTTTATTGCTTGCTGCAGCAGGAAGAACACATACTCATACATAGAAAACCATGGGAGTTTCAGTAAGATGGTGTCAGAAAGGATTACTATAGAGTTTGGAATTTGGTTGGGTGATTTTGAGGAGGGTGAAAGGAAATAAAATTTCATTCTGGATTGAATGCTATCAGAAAATTTTTTGATTATCTCAATGAATCTTATCTATGAGGGAAGGGTAGACTAGAGCAAGGCTAACCAGAAACTGGTAAAGAAGCAAGAGTCACTAATGAGACAGGATAGGAGGATCATTGGTCATTTTTGAACAACACTCATGTTTTGTTTGTGTTCAGACATGATTATGGAATGGTCTTATTGTGGTATACTTCCCTCTCTTTATTTAGATAACTCCATCCTTTCCAGTTGTTCAAACCTCAAACCTCTCCCTTTTTTGACTCTTATATAAACTTATCTTTCTCTTATATCCCATGTCAGATATTTGGCAAATCCTGTTGACTGCATTTTTAAAATGTGCTCAGTATCTAACTATTTGTCACCTCTCCAGGGCTATCCTTTTGTTCCAAGTCACTGTCATCCCCCTCCTGGAATATTGGAATAGTTCCAAACTGTTATCCCTGCTTCTGTGCTCTTTCTTCACTTGAGACAATTTTCAACTCAGCAGCCAGAGTGATCCTGGTGGAAAAGAAGTCAGATCATGCTGCCCATTGGAATAAAATCCTTCAGTGACTTCCCAACTCACTCAGAGTCAAAGCCAAAGACTCCTCTGTGTTGTGTTTGATCTGGATCTTCTGACCTCATCTCCTGCTGCGCTCACCATTACTCTCTTTTAGCTACACTGGCCTCCTTGCTGTCCTTTGAACATCTAGAAAATCACCCATTGACTGTTCAGGGACTTGCAATCATCTCTTTGGCCCGGAATGCTCTTTTCCCAGCTATCTCCGTGTATTACTTCCTCACTTTCCCCAGGTTTTTTTCTCCAATGTCATCTCAGGGTGTTCCTCCCTAGCCTTTCTATCTAAAATGGTATTCTCCCACACCTGACATTTCCTCTCCACATTTCTTGCTCTATTTTTATTCCCTTAGCATTATCACTCTCTATTATATATTTCACCTACCAATTTTATTTAATTTTTTCTCTCCTAACTTCCACAGGGACAGGATTTTTGTTTGGTTATTCTTACTGTTGTATAAAGAGTGATCAGTAAGTATTTGTTGCATGAATGCTGGACTGCCACGCCAGAGCCAGTAGATACTGGGGTCAATGGGGGAATCAGAAGAAGAAGGCAGCCTGGCAGAGCAGGCTGGTCCACACCTCCATTGGCTGGAGAGCTTCATGTTAAACACTCATAGGTGTGGTGCTGGGGGTGGCACCATATCCCCTTTCTGGTTTCATCTTCATTTGTGGATGGAGATGTCTACCTCTAGTATACATTTAGAAGGCCAATGGAGCCGTAATCCACTTGAGTCATCTCTCCCTGCCCTGGAGGGTGCCTGGCTCCAGCCATTCTATGTGCTTGTTTCTGAGTATCTCACACTTAGGGAGCTGGTCCAGCATGACCCACACACCTTTCTTTGAGCTAGACATCAGTATTTTGGTTTTCCTTTTCTTAGATAAAATTTAGCTAGGGAGTTGGCAGAGTGTATTGCTGGGAAAAAATAAATCTAAGATAGTAGCACTTTCTTCCAGTAGCTTGAAGGGCCCTGGTTTCTAATGGCAGGGCAACATTCAGTAAACATTACCTGTATCATTTATCCCCAATTAAATTATCCTAGGATTCACTAACAAAAGGAAAAAAAGAAAAAGAGCTGAGAGTAAATAGGTTTATAAAACTGACTAAACTAGAAAGACTAGAAATTACTTTTGTGCTAAATTGCAACATTTAATAAACCTTCTTAGAGATCTTAAAGTGTATTGAGAGCATTTTCTTTATAAGAATTTTCAACAGCTGTATTTGCAAATGCTAGTGATATATGACTTACCCCTCACATAGTCTAGTCTGTGTATCTAATCTTTGATCAGGATGTATGTGTGTTACATAATTATACTTTATATACTTATATTTATTTTTATATATTTAATATTTATATTTATAAAAATTAGGTAACATTTCACCTTGTTGGTATTTTTAAGTTTTGGGTTGACCTCAATAATGATTGATCAACATTTTTAATTTAGTTCTGATCAGATGACCTAATATTGCTCCAAACAGTTTAGAAGTAAATTGAGTGACTTTACTAGCATCTGCATTATTTCCAAAGTTCATAGAAAACAATTTTTTGATGGGTAGAATGTTTTATAAATATAGGTCTCAAGCCTGGGATTTTGAAAAAGGATGCATCACATGGAATGATTACTCCAGTACTACTTGCGTCCTCTGTTTGTTTCGGCTGTTTTAAGTTAACAGCGATGTTACTTGACTGGCTTTAGAGGATGAAAGAATCAGATCACTGGAGACAAAAAAAAAAAAGAGTTGATTTGGCACCAGCTTTTCTTTTCATCGTCTGTTACCTGGTGTTTTGTTTGATCTGTAAAATGTAATAACAGATGATGGAGGTCATGCTATTTTTTTGTTTGTTTGTTTTAACTCTTTGTCCACTTTACTTTGCTGTGTTAAATTGCTGCCTGCCTGATTTGCACTTGCTTTAAGAGGCCCCAGGTCATTAAAAAAAAAAAAAGGTGAGCCTCTATGATGGGCCAGGCTTGCAGAAGACCATTCTAGACACAGGAAGCCTGGTTTCTAATGACCTATGAAACAATTAGGACTCTTTCTAGATCCAGAAAAACTCATAAGATAACCAACTCCATTCATGCATGGCCCATCCTATATAACTAATATGTGAAATAATATTATGTATACATAAATATTTAAACATATTAGCATGCCTTGATGAGTAGCAAGTAGCTTAAGTAAAACAGGGACTTTATAAGAATATGGTGGTGGTATATTAAACCTAAGGATGGAGCTGGGCCTCAGGAATGGGCAGGAACCACAGGCTGTCGCCTGTAAGTGGCACTCTTGTTCTCTCCCATGCTCCTCTCTTCACCTGCTCTCCAACTTCTCCATTATATTTGCCGCTTCCCTTCCCCACCACTTTGCTTTCTCCCAATTATAAAATCTTTTTCCCTATTATAGTAAAAATGAATGGATTCTTATTGTCTCTGGTTGAGTCAGGTACACACGCTTGCCCATCAACTGAAGTTGTGTCCAAGTGGGCAAATGGAGCTGTCAAGAGGCTCACAGCCATAGAGACGGAGATGATATGAGGATATTGGGGTGAGAGGATTGGAAGTGGAGTGTGTACCCTTCCCAGAGAAAGGAACTGGGAAACCAATTTAATATGTCTGCTATAATTCCTTTCTGGTTCAGTGAGGTTTTTGGTGAGCAGAAAATAAGATGTTCCTCTTAGGGTTGTGTTTTTGAAAGACAAATGTTATCCTGGGTCTTTGGCTCCTTGCTTGGAAGAATTGTAAACAGGGCCAGTGTGACAGAGTGAACACAGATAGGAAGCAGTGCCACACAAACATCTTTCATTGTAGAAAAGAAGGAAGAAAAAAGAAAGCTACCCAAAATGAAAATATGTTCCAGAGAGAGGAATGGATCGGTTTCCTCAAGTGGGGAAAGACATTAAGGACTCCAGATGGTTTCCTTTTATTGGCCTCGTCTGAGGGAGGTGTAGGATATTACCAGATGATTGATACACATGATTGTCAGGTGTTCTGTGTTTTCCTGCAGTCTCTTCCCCTGATCGGCCCCAGCTTCTCCACCCCTAGGAACTGCCCTCCTGGCCTGTATTTGCCGCCTGCAGATTTGATGCCTGTCTAACAGTTCCCAAATTTGGAAACCTCTCTTGTTGCCTCAACAGCCTTCCATGGTTCCCCTCTCAGGATGGAATAAAGCTAAAACTCCTCAAACTAGATTAAGCATAAAATGAAAATTATTCATCTAGATTATACTGACCTTGCCTTTTCTTTAATTACTATCTCTATTATACTATAAAGTCCAGAAAAATAAAACTATCTTCTATCCCCTGAAATAGCTTTATCTTCCCCACCTTCTTACTTTCACTTGAATAGCTTAATCAGTGGTTTTCAATTTTAGTATGCATCAGAATCACCTGGAGGGCTTGTTAAAACACACATCACTGGAACCATCCACAGAGTTTCTGATTCATTAGGTCTAGGGTGGTGCCAAAATTTTACATTTTTCACAAATACCCAGGTGATGCTGAACTTGCTGGTCCTAGGATCACACTTTGGTTTAATTGCTCAGGAATGCTATTCTACCCATACACATTTATACAGCTGTCAACCTTACGTCATTCTTAACTACAATAATTTATTTCAAGTCTTCCCTTTCTCTCTTCTCTGTGCTACTATAGCTAGCTGGACTTCTCTTGAACCATTACCTACCTTGTGTTAAAATGATTTGTATATGTTAAAACAATTTGAATATTCCTTATGAGTAATGATAATGATACCTATCTTTACATCACCCACAGTGTATGTCAAAAATATTTACTAAATATTTTAATTGAATTAAATATGTACAGCATGACCCCAAGAAATTCAAAACCTTTCAGAAGAGAGTGGAGGGTCTTATTTTAAGGAAGTAAAATGACCTCAATGATTAAGAAGCATGGACTTTCACAAGGTTTTTTTATTTGTACCCAAGTATTGCTAAAAATCTACATTTTTTCCCAAAAGTAAATTCCCTTTCAGTTTTTTTCTTCCCTGAACTGAAATAATTAATGAAAGATCAGGTTTATATGAAGAATGTTACAGCTATGGGCCTTACTGTTTCCAGTGATTACTTTAAGAAATATCATATCTTAAAATATTTCCAGCCAGTGCATCTCCTTTTTATTAGCACTCTATAAATTTGCTGTCACTGTGATATCTGCGGGGAATGCCTGTAAATTAAAAAATCAAATAAAGAAAATAACATTGCCACATTTTTTCAACAATCTGTTCTGAAGGATCTGAGTAGATGAAGCTAAAATATGGACTTGGAGCTTGAGTGATCAGAATTTATAGGGGGAACTACTAGTTCTATATGCCTTTCATTTGCATTTATTTGTCATTCTCCTAATTTTGTCTGGAGTAGCTTCGGGGATGAGTTCTGTTATATGGTAATATCTTCCTTTATAAAACTAAGTTTAGAGGTCAATCAGACCACTGAATAAATTCACAATATCTAGTCCCATGATGTAGATGGAACGGGAAACATTTTAGCTAACTCATTTGAAGGTGGCTTCTTGACGCAAGGATTTGGAAATGGGAGCAAATATGTAACAATGCTAAGTCAGCACCTAAACCTATCAATAATAAAATTTTGAAATCCTTAGATCAGGGAAAAGTTACCAAGTTCCATATTGCTATTTAATTCTTGTTATGGGGAATATCCATCAAAGTGACATACTATCCACTCTAAGAGTCATGCAGTCTTTCCTTCTGCCCTGTAGGAGGTAGACTTCTTGGCTGGGTCTGTTACTTCTTATCGTGTGGTATTTGGGGAAATAGTATGCCTTTCTTCCAGTCCTTTGAGAAAGTTCTTTGAGACTAGATTCTTGATGCAAAGATCTTAAATGATAAGGAAGTTCTTTGTAATTGCATGGTACATTTACTCTGTGGCAAAAGCAAAACAAACTTTCTTTCTGTGAGTAGGAAAATCTTTACTCAAAGGATCTTGAAAATTGACCTAATTACTCACCAAAGAGAAACCATACCTATTCTAGTAGGGACAAGGGAGAAATTCAAATAACAGGGAAAATTCTGTGCACTACCACAACTACACAGGAGGGTATCTTTGCTTTTATTGGTGCCTAGAGAAGTCTGTGTAAGCTTTATAAAACTTCTTAACCAAATGGTGCTACTGTTGCCTGTGATTCTGTAAGCAGAGGTGGCAGCTGCATTTATAAGCAACCATTTTCCACTGAGTTACCCAGATAAAGAAAGGAAGTTGCATATGTCTGAGTCACTGATAGCAGAAATTCCTCAACCCTTACTTAACATTCACAATCATAATGAACCATCTTTTCTTAGCATGATCATTTACTCCCTACAACTGGATTATTTCCATCCATATACAAATATGTTCTAAATAGTTCATTGTTCAAAAAAGAAACTCTTCGTAGACTTGACTTAACACCCAGCTCTACCTATAAAATCATTTGTATGCTTTCCTTCAGAGCAACACTCATCAGGTGAGGTGTATCCAGGTCCTCTTTGCTTCTCTGTCTTATTTATCCTATGGTTAAAATATCATTTGTATATTGTTGATTCTCAGTTTTCATCTCAAGACCACACATTTTCTCTGCACTTCAGACTCCTATATGCAATTCTATTACTAGATGTTTACTAGGCACCTAAAACTTGATATGTTGGAAACAGAATTACCCCACTCTCTACACAATAAAATCTGAACCACCCCACTCACCTAGTTATTCAAGCCAAAACCTTAGTAATTAACCTTTCCCTTGACCCTCAACCTCCCACTGCCCAAAGAGGCTGGAGCTGGATTATATATATATTTGGTAGTGATAGAACTTACATGATATCTTGGTGGTGTGGATATGAGGGGGGCATCTCCCTGGATCTACTATTGGCTCCTACAGTCCATTTTCCAAGGAGTACCTTGTATCATAGTTTAAACACTCAAATCATATCACTCCCTCCACTCAGAATTTTAAAATGTATTTTTACTTCTCTCTCCCCAGGGTTTTTTTTTTTTTAGACAGAATCTCATTCTGTTGCCCAAGCTAGAGTACAATGGCATCATCATAGCTCGATGTGATCCTCCTGCCTCAGTCTCCTGAGTAGCTGTGACTGTAAGTGCAGCCACCATGCCTGACTAATTTTTGTATTTTCTGTAGAGACAGTGGTCTTGTTATGGTGCTCAGGCTGGTCTCAAACTCCTGGCCTCAAGCAACCCTCCAACCTTGGCCACCCAAAGTGTTGAGATTATAGGCGTGAGCCACTGCATCTGACCTATTCCTATTGACCTATTCCTATTTTTCTTATCATAAAACCCAAATTCCTAATCTTGGCCTATAGGCATGAGTATGATTGGACTCTTGCCTGCCCCTCTAACCTTACCTCTTACCTGTCTCCCTCTCAAGCAGGATGCTCAAGCCATGCTGGCATGCTGGCACCTGTTAAATACAAATTATAGAAGACCATTGTTTTGGACTAAGCTCCTGCACTAGGCCCCAACAGAATAACTAAAAATCAAAAGGGAGTTGCCTATGATAACTGACCTTCAGAGAAATCAAGAGAAAGAGATGAAAGCCAATTTCCCAAACAGTCCAGTTTCAATCTTCAATGGGCTTGATAATGAAGTTCCCTCTGCTTTAATCCCTACACAAAAAGGGTAGCCTGAAGTAACCTGATGTTAGCTAATCTGCTATTTTTCTATTGTTCTGTCTCCCTATTCCTGTCTTAAAAGAAAATTAATTTTGAAATGACCGATCTACTTTTTGTTCTTCGTTTCTGCTTTTATCAGCCCTTTCTGTCTATAAAACCAAATTTCTCTGCTCAACTCATAGAGACACTTATTCTATTTTACGGAATGAAGTGTTGCCTGGTTCTAGAATCACAAATAAAGCCAGTGGAGATCTTTAAATGTATTGTAAATTTGTCCTTTGGCACTCCTTTCTGTTCATTGAACATGCCATAACCTTTCCCACTTACCCAAGGCCTCTGCCTCGGATGGTCTTCCCTAATCTTTTCTTGGCAGGCTCAGTGCAATGCACCCCCCTCAATGCACACACACATGTCCTTAGAGAATGGCCCTCCCAGACTACCACATGGTAAGTAGTCTCCCCCAAGGCAGCACTGTTGGTTTTCATCAGGGCACCTCCACCTCTCCCAACACACTTCCTTCTACCCACCACCACACACGCCCCCAAGACCCCAGCCCTGTCATTTAAAACTTTGTTTCTTTTCTTTTCGCTCTGGTTCCCTATGCTGTTCCAGTAGCTAGCAGAGATTGTGGCACACAGTAGGTTTTCAATTAAAATTCATTAAATGTGAATGAATAATATCTAGGCTTGCCCCTATGAAGTTTGACCAAGTGAAGTCAACTCCATGACAGAAGTCCTTTATCACCTAACCTCAGATGGCCAATAAATTAACATATCCTGAAGCTCGATTGACCGAGATCAGATTGGTTGTGCTTTCCCCAAGCTATTTGCACTTTAGTGGAGGGGGTAAGAGAGAAGAATAAGAATTTTTTGTATATGTGCTATTAACATTTAAGAATTGAAGCCAAATGTGTTTATCCAAATGTGAAAGCTATCCCAGGTGATCCTCAGTAATACTCTATAAAGGATATGTTACTCATGTTTGAGAGCCAGTGCATACTAATATTTTGAGAGGTCATGGGTAATTTTAGAGTTTGATGCAAGTCTGCACTGAAATCTGATATAAAATGCACATATACAAAAATTTACATACAATTTGAGTGGTGCATGGGCCCCCTGAAGCCTGTCCATTATGCACATTGAAAATCCTAAAGAAATAATTCTCCTATTTTACTACATTAACAAGATTCCACTTTCCATGGTAAATCTTGGGTTATTGATTTTCTTATAATTCTTCCTTACGCAATTTGAACTTCCCCCATTGCCCTTACAGATTGAAGAGAAAGAATATATTAATTGGGAGGAGTGAGAGTAAGTTAATACTAATATTTGTTGGACACTAATATGTGTCTGGCACTCTGTAATACAACTTCTGTGAAATTTAATTCTCAAATTTAATTCCCACATTTATTCATCACAGAATTAAACTTTCACATTTAATTATCAAAATGATCCCATGAGGCTTTGAGTCCCATTTTTGCAGACTGTAAACTGAGGAAAATAAATTCAACTATAACTTATACATAAGATGTCCATGATGTAGCCTAGATTCATATCCAGATTATAAATTCATGCTCTTGACATTGTACCATATATTCATATTTCAGAAGTGGCTCGTTCATTCTTTCATTTAACGAATGATCTAAACACTCCCCTTAACTCTCTGATTTCATCTTCTGTTACTCTTCCCTTTACGCACTTCACCCAAGCCACACAGGCTTCCTTGCTATTCTCTAAACTACAAACTATAAGGAAAATCTGCTATGAAAGCAATTAATGGACTCTGGATAATGGACTCTGGATAATGAGTCCATGAAATATAATTATTTATGTGCATGAATAAGAATCTACGCCTTCTTAAGAAATGTGTTTTGGTAAAAACATTATATAAAAGCTGATTACCTCTACTAAGATACTTGTAATATAGATATATTTGTGAAATTAAAGTGTATTATCAATTATGAAAGAACAATTACTAATTAAAATGATTATAGAATAAATAGTTTTATAATAAAAGCATAAACATAACCTCATTAAAAATGTGCTAATATTTTACCCAGTTTGTAGATATTAACTCCAATTCTTTTAAATAGCAGCAGATTTATTTATAGAAATTAGAAACATAATGAGTTCTACTCCATTCTATGTAACACATTTGCTAGACAAGACAAAACACATATTTTAAATTGAGAACATTGGGAAAATACTGTACTTTTTAAATAGATTTATGTCCTTCTGCTTTTATAAATACATTTTTTACATATTGATGTTCTTTTGCTTTTCTGGAAATAAAGTCACTCTCATGATCTGTAAATATTAGTATACAACTGAGAAGATATATAAATAATAAAGAATCCATTTGATGCAGTGAACATGTTAAGGTTGTTCTATGGTTTGTGACTGCAGAAATTACTGCAAATCTTTTTTTGGTGAATTTCTCTCCGTGGCCATCAGCCATGCTCAGATAAACCTTTCTCATTCCATACTAGCCAACTATTCTGCTGTTTGATCTCAGCAGTTCATAAAGATACCATGCTGTCAGAGACTTTATTAATATTTCTAACATGTAAAAGTATAGAGAGAAAGTTATATGAAATGCTCACAAAAATTAATAATCCTCCCTTTCCTTCCTCCCCAGACATAATTGCAATACTGAAGTTGCTATGTATCCTTCCCCATCCGTATTTTTATTTTCTCTCATATGTTTCTATTCATAAAGAATGTAAGTAACACACCACACCTTCACTGTTTTTCTATCACCATTATGCTTTCAAGATTTGGCCAATGTTGATACATGAAGATCTAGTTCATTTATTTTAACTTTTATATAATATATCACAATTCACTCATCCTTTCCTCTACAAATGGTCATTTATGTTGTTTTCAATTTTTCATTACTAAAATAAATGCAGCAATTAAAACCATGGTATGTATATGAGAATTTCCCTATAGTGTATACCTAAAAGTGCGATTACTAATATAGAATGTAATATTTTCAGCATTGCTAGATATTGCTAAATTGCCATCTAAAGTGGTTTTACCAATTTATTCTCCCACCAACAGTATTTGTGAGTTTCCAATTCCCTACAACCTCTCCCATATTTGGTACTACCAGATACTTAAAAAAATTTTTTTCTTATCTGATGGGACAGAAAATTATATGCCCTTGATTTTTTTAAAATTTGCACTATCTTGATTACTTGTGAGCTTGAGCATTTCATATTTATTGGCCATTTTCTTATCCACTTTCATAAACTATTCTTATTCCTGATTTTTTATTCTACTCTATAAGTTGTTTTTAATTTCTCGCTGGTTTGTTGGAATTATTTATATAGCCTGGAAACTAATCTTTTTGTTTGTTTTTTTGTTTTGGTTGTTGTATAAAGAAACTCAAGTATATATATTACAACTATCATTTCTTGGTCTGAAGCTAGCCTTTTAACTTTTTGTTTTGATGTACTATAGTTTTTAGGTAGTTGTGATATAGTCAAATTGATCAATCTTCTCAATTTTCTCCCTTTCGGTTTATGATTATGATTTTTTTGGGTGTGTTTTTAAGAAATCACTTGCTACTCTAAAGCAGAATATATATGTATGTGTTCCTCTGTATTTCCTACAAACTTTTTTTTAAAAATTTATTTTCTTCATTTGTGTCTTTTATTTTGTGGTAAATATCAGCTATAAGCCTAATTTATTTTCTTATTTTTCTATTTATATAACAAATTACTTCTACGTCATCAATAATCTATCCTCTCCTGATTTTTAATACCACCTATTAATTTTATGTTCCATATGGTCAGTTTCTGAGATACCTATCCTGTTTTGTAATAAAAGTACAAACATAAATTAATAACTAGCTATCATATAGGCATCTTATAGCTATTAATTATACTTTAATTTTTCTAAAAAAATTAATATTTGTGTCTATATTATAAAAAATATTTTTTTCAAACTTTAGAATTTTATCAATACTAGTCCTATTCTCAAGACAACTGAGTCAAAGACAGCTCTCCCAATGCCCTATGGGCTAATCTATCCCCTCTGAATATTAGAATGTTTTATGCTTTTTCATGTTCCCACAACAGCTTAGCTACTAGGTACATAGCAGGTGCTCACTAACCACTTTCTGCTTGATTAATTTTCTACTTTTATTCCAGGGGATTCAGGTTAAAGACTGGGGAATGATTAGTTAAATTATTCTTATATACAACCAAATTATAATTTCTAAAATCTGTCAGTAGATGCTGTTAGATTTTCTACACATACACATCTTCTGTAATCAATAATTTTGTTACTCATTTTCTGTTCCCTATATGCTCTTCTTACCTTATTGCATAGGGTAGGACCTAGCTACAATAAATATTAACTGAGAGTGTGCATCCTTGGTGAAGAAAGCTGCATTTTTATTATCAATTCAATGTTTTAAGTTATTAGTACATTAAGATTTTCTCTTCCTGTGTTGATACTGGAAATTTATATTTAGAAAATTGTTCAGTTAGTCTAAGATTGCAGGTTACTTAGCATAACATGTTCAGATTGTTCTCTCAAAATTTAAAAATCTTCACTAGATCTGAGATGATATCCCTTTTTTATTTCTCACATTTCCTGTATGTGTTAATGTGTGCTTTTTTATTAACCAGTCTTGCCATGAGCTTGTCTATGTTAAAATCTTTTTCAAAAATCCACCCTTCGTATTTTGTTAGTAATTTCTCCATTGTTTTGTTTGCTATTTTGTTACTTTGTGCTCCTCTTTTGTATGCTTTCCCTTCACCTACTTTCTTTGGAGGTTCTCTGCTGTTCCTTTTCTAATTGCTTGTGTTGAACCCTCATTCATTTATTTCCGAGTGACTTATTTTCTCATATACACATTTATAATTTGAAACTTCCATTTAAGTGATTATTGTATCCCACATGTTTTTATATGTACTATGTTCACTGATTTAATTATAAATATTGTATGATAACTATTTTACTTTCTTCATTAATTCATGAATTATTTAGAAGCCTATTTCTTAATTTCCAGCTATATGGGAGAGTTGAAGCTATTTTTTATAGTTGGTGCCTAATTTCATTAAACTTATTTCATGGGATTGTGTGTTACTTTTGCAGTTCTGTATGGTGATAATACCAACACATTTGTTAAGTGTTTGCATGTGCTAGGCACTATTATAAACAGTTAACATATTTTCACTTGTTAAAACTCATAAAAGCCTTAGATATTATTATCTACAACTTAAAAATAAGGAATCTGAGCCATAGCAAAATAAAGTAACTTAACCAAGTAACACAGCTAGTAAGTTATAGAGCCAAGACTCAAATTTTGTCAAACTCAAGTTTGCCCTTATAACCTCCATAAAAGACTGCCCCTGCACTCAGTGTGCCTAAAGAAAATAAATGTTTACATTTGTTGACTGTGCAGTTGTACATACATCTGTCAGATCAATTTTCTTAACTGAGTTATTAAAGTCTTCTGTATTTTTTCTAAATATTTTTGTCTAATTAATTTATTAATATTAATTTCTGAGATAATGTGTTAACATCTCCTATTTGGATTATAACTTTGTTAATTTCATCTTATTGCATTAATTTTTTGCTTTGTAAATTCATGTCAGTCCATAACTGTCATATCTCTTGATGAATGACTTTTTATTAATATTTTTCTTTATTTCTATTAATGCTTTACAATAAATTCTATTTTTGTTTGGTATCAATTTACTGTACCACCAGTCTTTTTTCTTTTTGTTCAAGTTTGCCCGGTATATAATTCTACCTTTTTAATTATTTTTATATATACATATACATATACAAATAGATACCAACATGTGCATATATATAGTGTAGTACTTTTAAATCTGGATTTTGCATTTTACCCAATCTAAGAGTTTCTACATTTTAGTAGTTGAATTTTACAGTATGATATTTTATACCAATTTATTGTGTATTATCTATTTACCATCCTTTTGGTTGCTTCTGGTTTTATTTCTCCTTTTACTCCCTTTCATCAGATTCATCAACTTTTCAGTATAGCCAACTTTTTTTGCTTCTAGTTATTTCTAAGCTATGGATTATATTTTTATTCATTTATCTTTCTTCTGAACTATGACGAAATTTAGGGCACTTTCATTCCAGCCCCTCAAAACATCAATATTGTCTAGAACTTTATTTCCACCTTATTTAAAACCAATACTAGCTTTTAAAAAAAAAAATCCACTGCTTCTTACATCCTATTGCATATTTCTATTATCACTGTTCTTTTTTAAAGTTAGCAATTCCTTCAGTAAGTGTCTGTAAAAGGCAAACTTCCTAATTATTTATATGATAAAAGTCTCAGTTTCCCTTTATTCTTAAATGCTAGTTTGAGTACAGATTTATAACAATTGTTATTTTTCCCTGAACATTTAAAAAATATTTTTGTGATGTCGCCTTGCACCTATTTGGCTAATTAGAACTCTGCTGTTTTTCTCATTCTTGTATAGTCATGGATAATATGTATTTTCTCATTAGTATCTTTAAAGATTTCCTTGTCTGTGCATTTCACATCTCATGGTGATGTTTCTAAGTGGGTCTGGTGATTCCTTCAGTCTGGGGATTCATTTCTTTCTGTAAATCTATATTATTCTCTACTATAGTTATCAATTTGGTTATTGTCTCCCATTCATTCTTTCTAGTCTCTCATTCTCGCATGCCTGACTTGGATTTTCTTATTCTGTCCTCTACTTCTCTTTCATATTTTCCTTCTTTCTATCTCTATGTATTCCATCATGGGTGATTTCTTTATAATTAGCTCAAACTGACTAATTATCTTGTTAGCTGTCCCTCATTCATCCAATCTACTGATAATTCTAGTTCTAGAAATTTCATTCTAGTTCTTTTTCATAATTGTCATATGGTTTATACCTTTAAATCTACACTTTTTAAGATTTTAACCTTAATTTTTAAAGCCTCAGATTATTCTACATTTCTAGACTTGATTTTTTAAAAATTTTACATCAGGGTGATTCATTTTCTAATATTGTTTGCAATTTTTTTGCTATGACCTAGGTTTTTAGGGATTATTTTTATGGGTTTTTTTTTTGGAGGGGCAGTTGTTTTACAAGAAACCATTTTTATAGGACAGTTAGAGATCCAACCCACTGGGACCCGGTATATTCTATCAGTTATAGACTAATTTTTGCATTATTTTCTCAGTTTGGGATTGCTATCCTACAAGAGTAGTGTGAATTCAGACCCTACTCCGGTGTATGGCATAGATGTGGTCTTTCCAACCTACAGCCCTGGACAAATAGCCAGTTTTTTTTCTGCTTCCTAAGGCTGTGGAGACTGTTTTTCTAGTATTACGTTCATCAGCAGAGCAGACTCCCAGCTCCAGCTCGGTTTCAATTCCAAGCACAGCCTCAGCATCCAACATTGATTTCTTACATGAAGTTTTAATACTCCTCGATCTCTTTTCATTGAATTTCTTCTTTGTTATGGAATGTGGGGATTTCTCTGAGTTTTGAGCTTTTCTAGGTGTATGACATTTTTTTGTACTATTTCCAATGTTTAGATGATTTTTGCATGAAACAAAGAGCCTTCTAAGTCACCTCAGTTCTTCATATTTTTTTTTATGTGTGTGTGTATTTCCAAAGACACTTCTTGCCCCTTCTCCCTGCGTGAGCCCCTCCTTAGGCTTACATTTCTGTCATCAAGAAAGAAAGAACTCTCTGATGATGGTGGAATTTTTTTGTGTTTTGTTTTGATAACAGCTTTGTTGAGATATAATTTACATGTCACACAACTTACCCATTTAAAGTGTATAATTCAATGGCTTTGAGTATATTCATGGTGTTACTCATCTATTAATACAATCAATTTTAAAATATTTTTATTACCACAAAAAAGAAGCTCTATTCCCCTCAGCCATCACTCTCCAATCATCCCATTCCTCTCTCTCCAACCCCCAACCCTAGGCAACCACTAATATACTTTTTCTCTCCATAGATTTCCCTATTCTGGACATCCCATATAAATGTGCTCATGTAATAGGTGATCCTTTGTGACTGGTTTCTTCCACTTAGCATAATGCTTTCAGGGTTTATCAATGTTGCAGTATCTATCAGTGCTTCATTTCTTCTTATTGCCAAATAATATTCCATTGTATGGATATGCCATGTTTTATTTACCTGATTATCAGTCGATGTACATATGAGTTGTTTCCACTTTTTAGCTCCTATGAAAAATGCCGCCACAAACATTCATGTACAAGTTTTTGCGTGTAGGTGTGTTTTCATTTCTCTTGGGTATATAGCTAGGAGTAGAACTGGAGAAATATACAGTAATTTAACTGTTTGAGAAATTGCCAGACTGTTTTCCAAAGTGGCTACACTGTCTTACATTCCCATCAGCAGTGTGTGAGGGTTCAAATTTCTCCACAGCCTTGCCAACACTTGTTTTATTTGTCTTTTTTTATTACAGCCATCACCGTGGATGTGAAGTGGCATCTAATTATGGCTTTGATTTGTAGTCCCCAGGTCACTAATAGTGTTGAACATCTTTTCATGTTATCATTGGACATTTGTATATTTTCTTGAGAAATGTATATTCAGGCCTTTATCCATTTTTAATTGGGCTGTTTGTCTTTTACTATTGAGTTGTAATAGTTCTTTATATAGTCTACTATAAATCTATTATCAGATATGTGATTTGCTAATATTTTTTCTCATTCTGTGGGTTGTTGATGTACTTTCTTAATAGTGTCCTTTTAAGCATGAAAGTTTTTAATTTTGATGTCCCATTTATCTATTTTTTCTTTTGTTTCTTGTGCTTTTTGGTGTCAGATCTAAAAAAACCATTGCCTAATCCAAGGTCACAAAGATTTACACCTATTTTTTCCCCTATGAAATTTATGATTTTATAGCTTACATTTAAGTCTTTGATACTTTTTGACTTAATTTTTTATATGGTTTGAGCACAGTGGTAATTTTTAAAGTGGTTATCACCTGGAAAGGTCTTCTCTAAATATTAAAGATCTGACAAGAAAATGACATGATTTTGAATATACTATGCATAATTGCTATCACAGCAATATTAGAGGATATGAGACATCAGCCTTCTTGATACTTTGATCTCTTTAAAAAGCATGGAATGATAAAATCTTAGTTCAAAGACATTGATTCTATTACATGTTTCCAGATGTGTGTATTTTTCTATGGTTAACAGAACTAACAGGAGCCTTCACTGTTGCAATTTTGGAGGCAGAACCAAAGCACTAGGAACTAAAAAGTTTAATGAGCTCTAACCAACCTGAGTCACTAGTATGATGGGCTCTGAAGAAATACAAACTCATTTACATAGGCTGATTTCATATAGTGTCCTGAGGCAGCCTTGTTCCAAATGTTCACTGTTGTGGTTTACAAGAAATGAAGGAAGATAATAAATTTGGCACTTTCTTACCAAAACCTCTGGAGGTTTATTTGAAGTTTAGTTGTATTGACTGGAGACTTTTTTATAAATTTCTGGAAATTGACATCAATATTTTCCAATAATGAATCATTGGCAAAGGAGAAAAAACAGAAATTCCTTATAACATGGTAAATCCCAGTAAGTAATTCTTGTCTGCATTTCTCTCTATATTGTGACATCATAAAAATAAGAGATTAAAGGGTGAAGAGAGAAAAATCCTATCAAAAGGGTCAGTGGAACAAAGAATAATAAGAATGCTAAGAGAGAAATGAGAAGATTGAAAGGAAAAGAAGAAAGACAGAGAAGAATAGAGATGGGAGGACAGAGGTAGAAGCTGAGGTGTAAGGAGGGTCAAAGATAAGAAACTAAGGAGGACAAGATATTATCATTAACTTGTACCAAAAGGATGTAGTTTTTGAACGAGGGCCAAGATCTTACATGGAGTTCAAGAGAAGTAATCAATCAACAATAAACTTGAAAGTATTTATAAAGTGCTTCAGTATTAGTAACAGTTTACAAGAGAAAAATCATATAATCAGGACCTAAGAACACTTATCCACCATAAAATGTTAACCAGAGGAAAAATGAAATATGAAAGTGAAGGCATGAGTTCTGATGGATGGCGTGGTAAGAAGTGGGGAGGGTGGCCAACACCCTTGGGCCCTCTAGACCTCAGGTGGTGGGTGAGCCCAGGCCTGAGACAGTGGCAATCCCTGTCCTGCCTGTGACCTGCCCAAGCCAGACCCACTGGCCACTCTGTCTCCTGCCCCAGCTCTGTGGGCCACAGCTGAGCCCCCCGCCAAGCCCAGAGGAAGCAGCACCATTGGGTGAAGGGTGTGGTGGGATGAGAATTATGGTAGTGACTTGAATGCCAAGAGGAACCTCAGGACCCTGAAAGGGTGGGTCACTGTGTACTTGAACACAAGCTCAACTTCCTCAGCCTCAGACACAGAGCCATGCAGATCCAGGGCCTGGAGTGACCCTGTGTCCCTAGTGAATAAGACACTACCCTGTGGAGCAGAAACCAGAAGAGTAAGTTTAGAGTTGTCAGCAGCCATCTCTATGTGGTCTTCCTTCTACAAGATTTTGACACTAAAAGAAATGGTAGACATGGCAGAACAATGTGCCACTTTTGAACACCAGCAAGTGCCCACCACCCTGTGGGAAGATTTACTAGCCCTTAATAAAAGACCTGCATATATAGTCATACCTCATAGGTATTGTGGGTTCTGTTCCAGACCACTGTAATAAAGGGTGTAACAAATTTTTTGGTTTCCCAGGACATATAAAGGTTATGTTTACACTATAGTGTATTAAGTGTGTAATAGCATTGTGTCTAAAAAATTGTGAATGTATCTTAATTTAAAAATACTTTATTATTAAAACATGCTAACAATCATCTGAGCCTTCAGTGAGTCATAATCTTTTTTCTAGTGGAGGGTCTTGCCTCAATGTTGATGGCTGCTGACTTATCTGGTTTATGATAGCTGGGGTGGCTGTGGAAATTTTTAAAAATAAGACAAAACTAAAGTTTGTTGCATCAATTGACGCTTCCTTTCACAAAATATTTTTCTATAGCATGTAACACTATTTGATAGCACTTAACTCACGGTAGAACTTCTTTCAAAATTGGAGTCAATCCTCTCAAACGGTACTGCTGCTTTATCAGCTAAGTTTATGGAATAGTCTAAATCTTTTGTTGTCATTTTAACAATGTTCACAGCATCTTCACCAGAAGTAGATTCTATCTCAAGAAACCACTTTCTTAGCTCATCCATAAGAAGAAATTCCTCAGCTGTTAAATTTTTTTTTACGCTGTTACATTCTTACTAACTGAAGTGCACACTTTTTTTCTTTTTTTTCTTTATTGAAGTGTAATTTACATATCATGTCTTTACTCCATTTTAAGTGTACAATTAAATGGTTATTAGTAAATTTACCAACTTGTACAGCTAGCTGTTTAAATTTTATCATGAGATTACAGCAACTCAGTCATATCCTCAGGCTCCACTTCTAATTCTAGTTCTTTTGCTATTTCCACCACATCTGCAGTTACTTTCTCCATTGAAGTCTTGAACCCCTCAAAGTCATGCATAGTGTTGGAATCAACCGCTTCCAAACTCCTGTTAATGTTGCTATGTTAACCTCTTCCCATGAATCATGAATGTTCTTAGTGGCACATAGAATGGTGAATCCTTTCCAGAAGGTTTTCAATGTACTTTGCCCAGGTTCACAGGAGGAATCACTATCTATGGCAGCTATAATGTTATAAAATGTATTTCTCAAATAATAAGACTTGAAAATTGAAATTACTCCTTGATCCATAGACTGCAGAATGGATGTTGTGTTAGCAAGCATGAAAACAACTTTGGTCTACTTGTACATGTCCATCAGATCTCTTGGGTGACCAGGTACAATGTCAATGAGCAATAATATTTTGAAAGGAATCTCTTTTTCTGAGCAGTAGATCTTAAAAGTGAACTTAAAATATTCAGTAAACCATGCAGTAAGAAGATATGCTATCATCCAGACTTTGTTGTTCCATTTCTAGAGCATAGGCAGAGTAGATTTCACATAATTATTAAGGGCTCTAGGATTTTCAGAATGTTGAATGAGCATTGGCTTCAACTTCAAGTCAGCAGTTGCATTAGCCCCTAACTAGAGAGCCATCCTGTCCTTTGAAGCTTTGAAGGCAGGCATTGACTTCTTTCTAGCTATGAAAGTCCTATATGGCATCCTCTTCCAATAGAAGGCATGTTCATCTACATTGAAAACCTGTGGTTTAGTGTAGCCACCTTCATCGGTTTTCTTAGTTAGATCTTCCAAATACCCCGCTGCAGCTTCTACATGAGCACTTGCCGCTTCATCTATAGAGAGAGACAGCTTCTTTCCTTAAACCTCTTGGAACCAAACTCTGCTAGCTTCCAACTTTTCTTCGGCAGTTTCCTCGCCTCTCTCAGCCTTCATAGAATTAAAGAGAGTCAGGGTCTTGCTCTGTGTTAGGCTTTGGCTTAAGGGAATGTTGTAGCTGGTTTGATCTTCTGCCCAAACTACTAAAATTTTCTCCATATCAGCAATAAGGCTGTTTCACTTTCCTATCATTTGTGTTTTCACACAGGTCAATGTTTGTTCAGTGCATTTTAGAGGAGATGGAGAGAAATACCCAAGAGGAATGAAATGGTTTTCTACATCTGTGCCAAACTGGTCACATTTAGAAGACATTTTCATATTACACACATTATTCTATGTGTACATTTTATTCCTCATAGGTGTATAAATGGTTAACAATGCTAAGTACCTTTTGAGATAGCAATATGTACGTGTTCAGAAGTGCTTTACATATGTAGAAAGTAGTGATAGTAAAATAGCTAATTTTGTAAATGTCCTTTTGTTAAAATTCATATGAAATTTGTCTTTTGTAAATGGAATAATCAAATAATTCTTTCAGCAGTACACATTATATGTGTGCACTGGTTCAGAGGACAAGGGGGCAGAAAAAGTGCAAAGGGCTCCATTCCAGCCCTTTTATAGTAAGGCAAGAATAGTCCTCTTATCCTGAATGTTCTGTGTGTTTTGTTTTACTTTGCTTTGTATATAGTGTATATAATGGACAAATGAGCCTTAATTTTACAACATCTAGTCTTTCCAGATATTAAAGAACTTACCAATATAGGACAAAAGTGGAGTCGGTAAACTATTTTGTGCATTTTGCGTTATGTAGGAAAGACTATCTTCTGAAAACAACTTGTGGAAGTGAAATGAAACCCATCTCTAAGTCTGGTAGATACTTATACTTGTGCACACAGTAAACACTAAAAGTGTTAAATCAAAACGAAAGTGTGAAGTATAAGAGATGACTTTGTGGTTAACCATGATAAACTACAATACTTCTAATACACTTGATTCATAATATGTTCTATGTTCATGAGTCCATATTATCCTGTATATTTTATCCTTCGTATGAAGCATAAACAGACATTGCCAGCCCACATCCACTGACCTTCATAGAGTAAACTTATGTATATCTATAAGTAACCTGGGTGTTTTGTCTGTGGCTTAGCATGAAAACCTGACTGTGTTCTTGGTATTTGTGTTTGCACAGGATGGAAGGAAGGAAAGGGGCTCTGCTGTTCTTGGGAGAACTTCAGCTCTCTGTCTCTACTTTTGAAGATGAGCAAACTCTTCTAACGGCTATTGTGCTCTATCTCTTCTTTCCTATTTTTTCTCTTTTTTCCTCTTTGTTCTGAAATGCCAAGGAGGTTTGGGAAGCTGGAAATCACATGGTTAGGACCATGGGGAAAAAGCCATTCCCCTTCTATTGCTTCATCAGCCCAGACCTTCTTTGTCTTACATGGAAGCCATTTCCCAGCACCAATTGGAATATTAGGAACATGAATTCTTTCAGCTGCTAAGATGCCATTTAGGGGACCGTACTAGCATCAATCTAAACAAATGAAGCTTCTATTTTAAAATTAAGACAATATTAGCACTTTAACCTGTTTAGTACAGTGTAATTAAAGTTGTATGGAAAGAAAAAAATCCTCACTTTCTTTTGAGGCCATGTTAATATTTTTGAAACTGTGCATTATTCTTTTCAGTAGATAAAACGTTTAAGGTCAGAACTATACTAGAATATCCAGATTCCCTGCAGTTGGTTTTCTGCCACTGAAACCTCAAAACCAGATATTCTCAGCAGTGTACTGCATATATTACACAGGTGCATCAAAGATTTATCACTCTGCTTGGTCCACCTCCGGGGAGCATTTCATCATCAAAGAAAATAACTATACTCATTTGAGCCCTTCTTTAATTTTTAAAATGAAAATCTATATCCATCAGGCATATGTCATAGTTTCAGAGTGAAAAAACTAAGATAAGTTTGGTGAAATACCTTTTTTCCTATAAACACAATTACAAAGCACTCAGATGATAAATAACTTGAAAATTATTTTATATTATTAAAAAGAATTTAACAAGTCCCCACTATTATACCAGATATTTAGACTCTACTACAGTTTAAAACATACATATGCACACACACAGAGACAGTTTTACAGATGTATTTTTTCTTCTTCTGGCATGCATCACTATTGCCTCACCTTTGATAACTTTCATTGAGGAGTACTTTTCAACCTGAATCATGTCTGCATTATGCACTCAATTTGGCTTTCTGAAGAAATTGACAGATAAATTCAAATATGACCATATTCACTGATTTTTTAAATTCTGTACATGACCAAATCCACTGAGCCTATTAGTATCTTGTAAAATAAAGAAGCTTTTTTATTTTGGCCTGAAAAAAGCAAAACTTGTTTTAATAATGAAGGGAAAAAACAGCTGATGCTCATAAACCATATATCAGGTTTTGGTCTAAGTGTTTCATATATATCATCTAATTTAACTTTCACAGATCCTTATATGGTAGGTAATATTTTAATTTCCTATCTGGGGAAACTGACATTCAGAGAATAAAATAACTTCCCCAGAGTTACAGAGCTTCCTAGGTTTCTTGAACCTAGAAAGTCTAGCTCCAAAGTCAAATGCCCAACCCTTATAATATACAACCTCAGAATTAGCACACATAGAAAAGGGTAAGCAGAGAAATATCATTAGTTCAAATTAACTAGATGTAAAATATGAATCTCTCAGTTCCTGACCTCACCTTTCTCAGAATTTTCTTTTGTCTTGACCAATATTCTATGTTCAGGCTCTCAACATGGCAACCTATCTGACTGACACACATACAAAATTAATCCATGATCTCAAAAAACAATTGGCGTAGCCTATTCCAAATATGTTAAACATTTGCTAATTATCATGACAAATATGTGGAAATTCAAATTATTTTCAAAATTTTATATTCTATTGTAAAAATTTTGCAATTAATAATTGCTTAATGGGTTACCCCTTCTATGATTATTAGGAAAAAATATAAAAATGTGAAATTTACCTGCATACTTTTTCTGTTTGCTTCTAAGAAACTGTCAGTCACTTTCATTCTTTAAATATCATTGTTAAATTACCATATTTTTTAAGGTCTGACCTCTTTCTTGAGTTTCATCTCTAAATGCCTGATGGAATTATTCACCTGGATCCCCGCCATGCTTTCAACGTCACCATGTCACCATTCCTAAAGCCTCTAAATCTTTTCAGATTAAATGCATTCACTTGGGGCAAATTAAAACTTTTTAAATAATAAATATTCTGACACAAATTCAAATGTGACTCATAGAAGACATTGAATCCTAACCCCAGTCATCAAATTTAGAATTCATCCAATCTGCCTGCTTCATTTTACTGATAAGGAGGCTCAGACCCTGAGAGAAATTGTGATGTGCCCAAGATCATCATGAATTTGTAGCTGAGATGCAACTAGAATCTTAAATCCTGACTTTTTAAATAATTACAGTTATTTTTACACAGGGCATCCTATAAGGTCACCATACTGACTATTTGCCTTGCATTATCTCATTTAATCCTCAACACAACCCTGTAAAGTTAGCATTATTATCCTACATTACAACTAAGGAAAGTGAAGCTCTGGGAGGTGAACCCATTTATGCAGGTTCACGTACTAAAGAGTTAGAATCCCAAACCATGTCTGTCTCATTCCAAATTCCCTTGGTTTTGTAATCTCCTGTAGGCCAATGTTCCTTCTAGATCACCCACTTCCTTCCTATGAATGCAAGTTGTATAAAACATAGAAACACCATTTCAACTGTGTAACACTTCATGTCATAGGGCTTTTCACAATATAATCAATGTATTAAAATATGTTAATAATCACACATTTTACATAAATGCTACGAATCCTCAAGTGGTTCCAACTTGTCAGTAATTGGATGTCATATATTTAGATTCCATTAAACTGTTTATTAAAATTTCCAGTGTCTCTTTTCCTACATTACCACAAATATCGTCACTCTAAATCAGCACCACTTAAACTTAGTTTCATGACAACTCTAGATATCTTAAAATGTTTTACAGTTGTCAAAAAAATGTCAAAAATAATTCATTTAGTCCACTTATCTTTTGGAAATCTGCACAATATATATATTAATTTGAATTTGGAATGAATCAAGGAAAAGATATAAGTTTTAAAATAGTATTACCACTGTAAGTAATCAGAGAGGGAAAAACAGAACAAATTATTACAAGGTAACAATACTAGAAAGAATAGAGAGTAAACAATATACACTTCATCACCTGTATAAAATCAAAAAGTTTGGACTACCCACAGAAGCAATTGTGAAAACCTCTAGATCATCCTCCGGGTTGGTATCTCCCCGAATCGATAATACTGGAAACCTCATTCAACAACAATCCAATTTAAACAGTGACTATAGCTATGAATAGCAAACAATTATATGTTCCCCATCATGGTCAAAATACATCATGTGAGCCATATACACACTCAATTATTCAGCAATCCAATTCATCTCATTAAGACAACTTTAATAAAAGAATCAAAAGCACTATCATTTGATTATGTCATGCATAATAAATTAAAAAACTATTTCTCAAAAAAGTCCTTTCCATTTTGCCTCTGTGGCTATTGCCTTAGGTAAGACACCACCACCTCTCACCTGAATTATTATATTATGTTCTTCATGAGTCTCCCTATTTCCAACTTCACCAATCCTACATTACCCTTTAATAACTTTAGATTACCTTGAAAATAACTAGAAACATTTCTGTGCTCTGGCCAGTGCCTTTGTGTCTGGCCATGCTGGCCACTCTCTCATGGAAAACCTGCTTTAAAGCTGTGTGGAGTTCAGTATTATTTCCAGACCCAACATAATCCCTCCTTCCTTTTAATATGATGATTTCCCTGAAAGATGCTTGTCTTTCCCTCTATCATCTGGTTGACTTATTCTTAATCACCCCACTCAAGCTTTATCTCTCCCAAGCAAAACTTTCCATCATCTCCTCTAGGCTAAGCTGCCCTCCTCTGTGTTCCCTTTGCAACATCTACCAAAGCATTTATTCCACAATGGCATTTACTGTCTTCTCTACCAGAACAATTTCTTGAGGCCATATCTTAATCATTTTTGCATCCCAGTATCTAGCTGACTGCCTGCAATATGGAAAAAGCTCAACTGATGTTTGTGTAAAGGAAGGCAAATAAATGAAGTAAATCAGCGTTTCCTAAAAGTGCCTGGTCTCAAGAATCACTTTGGTGCTAATTGAAAATGGGGATTCCCAAGCCAAGATTCATATTGGCCAGTTTGGATTGAGGCAAAAGATTTTTGTATTTATTAAATATCCTACATGATTTCCTAATGAGGAAACTGACAGAATTACTATAGTCATTTAATCATGAGGGATAGGAAAATCTAGTTCTTTGCACAAATTATTTCTGTGAGTTACCTTTCTGTCATATAAAAATAAGGGCATGAGGATAATCTATCCTTAGCTCAGAATATAAACTCAGCAAGGGGCTTGGTTATGATTTCGACATTGTTTGTATTCTTTCAGCTAGTATTTTCCATGTGGCCTAAAAATGTCATGACTCAGAGTAGTTATTTGTAGAACTGCTTCAAAATTTTATCTAAACCACTATAATTTCACACCTGGCATTGAAACTACCTAGTTTGCCTGCAAGAACTCCACTTACTTGGTGATTATACAGTACTTGCTGAAAACTAACTTAGTGTGTAATGTTTTATTCTATAACTCTAGGAATATAAACTTGTTCAAAAAGAAGACCATGCTCCATGTTGCCTCTACTCAACACACCTTACTCCTACATTTTTGCTATATTCTTTTCACCTCTACCACTCAAGGGAAATGTGTTTTTTTGAAGGTCCCTAATAATCTCTGAATTGCCAGATTTAACAAAATTTTTTCCATACCCATTGGCCTCTTAACTAACAGTAAAAGGCAAGTCTTCCTTCAATATTTGTTTTTGTTGGGTTCTTGGCTTTCCTCCTTCTCTCTCTGCCACTTTTTGGTCTTCTTTGAAAATTTATTCTTTTGTTTCTCATGCTTCTAAATATGTTTAGTTCCATTTTGGAATCTAAACTTGTTGGTCTAGCAGTTAAGTTCTTCCAAATTCATCAAGCTGTTTGGATCTTATCATCACCAAACTCCTCTCCATGTATCCTATGATCTGGGCAAGGACCAGTCAGATGTGGCTTTTAAATTTGTATTAATTAAGATTAAATAAAATAGAAAGTTCAATTCTTCAGTAACATTATCCACATGTACTCAATAGCCACATGTGGCTAGTGGCTGCCATATTGGACAGGATATGTATAGAACATTGCCTACATGGGAAAAAGTTCAATTGGGCATTGGTAGTCTGAACAACTAGACTACTCAAGTTTCTCACCTCTCCACTTTAGTTCATTCCATTCTCTCTACCTGGAATGCTATCTACCAATTATATCTCTTCCTACTGAAATATGACCTTTTCTTCAAGATGCATTCTAAATATTTTCCTCTCTCCAAAGTCTTTACTGACCACTCTAGCTGAAAGCGTAGCAGCCCTACTATGAACTGTCAAAGTTTTTTGTACTACTCTTCCCTATGTTGCTTTGTTCTGTGGTTAGTAATATGAATGCCTGCTCTTCCTGACTAGAGATTAAAGTGCCTGAAGAGTTGATAGTTGCCAACTCTTACGGAGTGCTTTCAGTGTGCTAGTTGGGTGCTTGATGATAGTTCTCACATCCTCATATCTCCCCTGTGAAATATACAGTGTTTTATCACATTCACACTAAAGAAACTGGGATTTAAAATAATGAAATGATTGGCCAAGTTAAGGTCTCATGACAGGAGGTCACACAGTAGTAAGCCCCAACTCATTCCAGGTGGGTCTAGCTCCAAAGCCCGTGGCCTTAATCATCTCTTAATCATTGTTGCCTGATCTCCTTCACCATATTAATGCCCACTGTACATGCTTCCTAATACTAGGCACCACTCCATTGGTGAATAGAAGACTAATGCCTTACATGTGAAGGTAATTTACAGTTCATAAAACTTGTTGAAGCCATAATTTATTTCCGTAAGATTTCCCCAACATGTCTGAGGCAGCTCCACAAGAAATGTTACCTCCATTTCACAGAGGCCAACAGAGATCAGAGGACTCCTAAAGTTCACATTGCTATTTAGTAAAAGGGATATACAGGCCAGACTTTAGCCCATGTGTCTTCCAGTTCCATCAGCCTTTCTTAGAAGTCCCCTGGGAATTTGAAACTCACCAACAATCAAGAAAGATGCAAAGTGTTGTATCCCAATATGCAGTTTTCTACTTGCCCCTTTAATTGTTTTAAAAACATGATGATCCTTAATTGTTTATGTCTATGGGAGAGAAAGAGGCAGTTTAGTCAAGTTTTCAGGACTGGTTAAATAGCCACGTATTTCAATCTTTATCATATTGTTTTTGCCCTAACTCCATTAAGATAACTTGCTTATATTAAACAAAATGCTGGGAATGTTAATTAGTAGTTTAGCTATGAATATGCATGATTATTTTTAAGTCCACTAGTAATATGCATCGGTCTTATCTGTAATTATATCTAAATGTTCTCCTTTTTTTTTTTTCCTTCTCTCTTTCCCCTTCAGGAAAGCCATTTAAAACACATTTTGGAAATGTTTGAAAAATTAATTCCATTACACTTATTTTCCAGAATTTTCTTAAATATTTTATGGCTATAATTATTTTTTCCTTCTTAAGGCAAGGCAATATATCACCATATGCATTATCATACTTGTTGAAAAAAAGAGAGATTCAAAAAATTAATTTTAAGTCAAGAAAAAGTTATACTGTATTTTCTTCTTTATTATACTAATTTTCTCATATCCTTAAATAGTTTTTCATTTTGTCTTATATCTGAAATTACATTTAAGGTTGACTATGATACTTCCATTTATTTTGTATCCAACTTAGAGCATTGTATGTTTTTTATGAATATATAAAGTTAGTCAGGGATGAGAGATAAGAGGATTAAACTCAGCTATTTTGAATGCCTTTTCTCAGTCATAATGCACATTCTTTACAAAAATGTTTTCATTTAACCTGAAAAGGAGTCTAAACTATAATTTTCCCAGGACAACCCTTCCAACGTAGCAAAGATCTATTTCAGACCCAAGCATGCCTCATTCCAAAGCCTGTGACCTTATCACCATGAATGACCAAGTGGTTGAATGGCTGAATATTAAATGAAATGTCTCCTGGCTAAAACACAAATGTGCCTGACACCTACTCACTAAAATGTTTATTAGATGAATAAATAAACAAATTGGTGGATGGAGTTCAATACATATCAGCTCATTTATCTCCCCACCAAAAGAAAATATTTTCAAACATTCAGGAGGAATACACAATTAGGAAAATGTGTCAGCCATGATGGGGCTTTTATGGGATTTCTCTTCTCAAGTTCAATAGTCTTAATGCACATGCAATTTGCTTGAAGTCTGTAATGCCCTTGGATTTCAGGCTGAGGAGTCTGATCATCTGGAAACAGAAATTAAGTATCTGAAATATGGTTAAATAAATAGGCTGAACTGAAATTAGCCTCTTAGGACTTAAAGTGCTTCCACATAAAGTCCAAGAGACAGAAACGAGAACGATGTTCCCTACAATCAAATATTGCCTTAATTCCAAATTTAGCTTCTGTCATTTGATCTAATGTTACATCAAGGCATATGGGCACTCCACATGTGAAAAGCTTACACTAATTTATAGCAAATGCATCACATGGACAAGAATGCAAGCCCAAGTAGTCGCACTGTTTCTTTCACTACTTATTTCATTCTTATTTTTTATACCTGCAGCCACTATGTGAACCTATCTCCAATCACTTTACACTGGTTTATTTCAAAAACCTTCAAACTGCTCTCCCTAGTGTCACCCTTTCTTCCCACTTTTATTCTTCCTACATGGCTGCTAGAAAGATCTTCCTCAAAGACAGCTTTTATCGCAAGCTCAAAAACCTATCACAATTCCCTAATGCCTGGTATATAAGAACTTCTAAAGTCGTTACCCATCGCACTATCTTAGTCTCTCCCTGAGCCAGATTCTCTATTAGTAAGAAACAATCTCCTGCTATGCCGTACATTTTCTTATTTTCTTATCTTATTTTCTTATTTGTGCCCTTTTGGCATGCTAGTGATCCTAATTTAGAGTTTTTGAACTTGATTTAAAATTATCTTTGACATATTTTCATATGGGTGCATTATCAGTCCCTGTATCAGTCAGAGCCCCAGAAAGCAACAGAATTCATTCCAAAGGGTTCAAATAAAGATTTTAACAAGGTGTTATGTATAAAGTTGTAGATAGAGTTAAGGAGCAAATGAGATGACAAGGCACTCAAAGACTAGCAATGGTGAGAAGATGATACTAGCCCTAGAGATGGAGAGACAATAAGGAGTAGTGTTTCCTTAGGAGTCCAATACAAGCATAGGCAAGGGGGAAGGCAGGCTGGAGGGAGTTATAGACTGAAAGGACACCACCAAAGTCAGGACACAGGACCAAAGCAGAAACTGAAGAAGAAATATCCCAACCTCGTTCTCCTCCCACCGTCTGATATCCTGCTAGAGCCGCCCATTGGCCCAACCCAAATTGAAGACAGAAAGAAGTCCTCATTGTGCAACTAACAAAGGTCAGCTTCCCAGAGTACAGGGGGTGCATAAAATGGTGTTGAATGGATAGGGCATAGCAAATGGAGAACAATTTGCACAGAATCACACTATATTGTAGCCTTCTGGAGGGTGGCAATTTCTGAGACACCCTGCATCTGGAGTAAGCAAACAGCTACAGACCTCTCTCTACGTGTCACTTTGAGCAACTTTACTTAGAGATTCAATTTCCTTACTTTTAATATAAGAATGATACTCAGTTTGTAGAATTGTTCTGAATGTTATGTGATAATTGTGTATAAAATGTATAATAAACACTAAACGTATGGTAACTAATGTTACTATCTAAATGAAAATTTTATACACACAGCCTCTTATAAAATGTCTTATAATAAGAGAATGAGTCATCAAAGACAAGAATCAATGAGTGTTAATGGTCACCTTTGTTGTTCACCTCTACCCCCCATCCCCTGGCCTTAAAAAATATGGCAGGACATCTTTAGGACTTGGCAGGCAGACTATTATCTTACACTAGTGATTTGGATGCCATTCTCTTCCTTCCACTCAGTAACAGACGGTGCCCTGGACAGCAGTGACATCTGCAGCCCCGAGGGAGAAGGGTCAGCACAAATTTTAATTTTGCTTTTGGTTTGGGGCTTTAAGTATACAAACAGATTTTTTTCTCCCTGTCAGATTGCATCTAGCTTCGTATCTGACACTTTTTAATGCTTTATGTATTTGGATTGACCCAGAAATTTTATAGCTTCAGGTTTCTGCTTATTTTGCTGTGTCTCTAATTTAGCTTCCTTGATTTAAAAATAAAAGGCAAAAGAAAACATGAAAAAAATATTCTAGCTGTTATTTCTGTGTCAGGAGTAGGATAAGGAAGAGGGTAATCTGCTCCTTTTGAGCTTCCTTGTATTACACTATGTTAACATTTGAATATTTTAAATAACAAGAAATAAGAACACTAGAGATAACCTATAAAAATCTGAGGATAATTTGACTCAACTAGAAAAAAGGAACTTGAAAGCTGAGAGGAGAACATTTATAAAAGCATTGTTATGTTGTGCTTACTGACAAGGAATTAAATACTAGACTAATCTCTTCTATGAGAGTAAAAATACATACATATATACATATATATACATATAGCTTTATTCTTAGAAGTTCAAGTGTCTGTACAGGGAACAGCTTCATCCTCCAGAGTTCAATTTCAGGGAAATCTCTATAATAGTAGACCCTGTTGTGGCCACATTTGAGGCCATCAAAATTTCCTACTCAGGCCTCCCACAAAGAAAAGCATCTATCCTTAAGCATATAAAATCTTATCCTCATTACTAAGACACTATCAACCTCAATAGTATTTGTAATTTCCCTTTACCCGGGGGCAGTCTTCAAAGGTCAAAGAGAACACTAAAGGCTGTGTCTACAAGATAGTTAAATCAAAATAGAATTAAAGGCTGGCCTCAGGTAGCTATTTCTAATGTGAGGCAGTCACAGGACAATGCAAACTACAATCATGCCCAAATGTTCTCCTTGGTCAAGGGGAGACTGACTAGACAAAATCAGAACTCAAGGGTCATTTCTGATTGGCCTCCATCCAGAATAGCAAAACAAAACTCAAGAAGCTTCACAGACAAATAATTACACAACTAATTTAGGTGTTTGGATTAGATAAATCATTCAAAGTTCCCTTCATCTGCTTAGGTCTGCTTTTGGGAGACCAGATAAACATTCTGAATTTACAAGAGAATGTTGAGCTCCATTTCAACTATGCAACTGGTAGAAGAAAAAAGAAGTGGGCTTTCTTTTATTTTGATGTCAGAAAGACAGACAAAGTGGCATGCACAAGTTATTCAGATGGATAGATCAAATTATCAACAATTCACTGTATGATAAAGCAATATATGGAATTTCTCATTCTGGTCCCTTTCATTGGCCCTCATGCAAGTTATTTATTCCAATTGATTCTAGTTTTCTAATCTGTAAAAAAGGGATACAGGATAAATGATCCCTAAAATTTCTTTCAACTCTACAAAAAGATATTGTTTTTTGCAGACCTATGTTCCCAGGAGACTGCATTTCAGGCAGATTTCAAGGAGCCAAATATATGTACTCGAAGATTCTCTAACACCAGAAAAAAGAAGGACTAAGTCAGAATTGTGTAAAGTTGAAAACTCCAATTCACAGAGACAGACCAACCCCTTTAACAAAGACTATCATGCAATTATATTGTTGGTATATTTCACACTCATTTGTTGGACATGTATCAAAAAATTGGGCTTGGAGATAGATAATACATAGATAGATAGATAGATAGATAGATAGATAGATAGATAGATACTCAATAGAAAATTGGAAAAATGACAGACATTTTTTCAACCACATTTTCTAAAATATCAGATGTACAAAATATGTATATCCAATGAAAAAATAAAAATCAGACTAAAGACAGTACCAATAATTTAGTGAGAAAAGATCAAGGGTGAATGATAGTATATAATGTTCTATTAGAGAGAACGTTTTTTCATTTTAGCGTGAATTTGATGACTGCATCACCTACCCAGAAGTATTTTTAGGTCCAGTTATTCAACAAATAATTATCCAGTGTCTTCTGTTTACTGTGGCAGGCACAGTAAACAGAAAGTTAAGCAAAGAAGACATGCTGCTTGTCCTCCTGGAACTTACAATTTAATAGAAGATAAATATCAATCAAACAATCCCACAAATAATGTACAAGTGTAACTATAATAAGAGTTGTACAGAGCACATGAGTATGGTGCTCTATGAGCATGTAGCAGGGAGATGTGACCTAATTGAAGAGGTAAGACAAGTTAGGGGCTTTGTATTCTTATTCCTAGAGCTTTGCTTATCAGTAAACAGATGAGAGAAGTACTGTAAGAATAGTATGTCCTTCGACTCATCTCAAAGTCCTGTCCTCCGTGCAGCCCCTAACTATGTCCCTCTGCATCCAAAGCTGACTCTGTTTTCAGCTGATCTTGCTGAGAATCAGCCCAGCACACCATGGAAGATGAATTAACAGCAATCTAACATAAACCCCACAATACCCAACACTTTCTTCAACCAGAGCAGCTCAGTCTTGGTCCTTATCCATGAGCAATAATTGTAGCACCACACTTGTCTTTGCAGTGACCCAGGGAGGACCCATTGCCCCCACCCCCAATATATTCCTGTAGTGACACACTATATGTTTAGGGGCCTCAGTAAATAAGTCAAGGGGAGAACTGGATAAGCCCAGAAATTTCTTCCAGTGAGGAGTACACAACTGACCACACACTAAGTCCTGACTTCTAAGAAATAGAAGTCCCTAACAAGAAAAGGCCATCCACACTGAAAACGAGTATCAAATCAACCTGAGATTGTACCCATTCCTTCCACCCTCCCCATCATCTGTGCCCTTAGAGTAATCAGAGAAATCAGGCAAGTGCCTTAGCCATACCTCTCTAACTCAGTAATTGAATCTATCTTTTTTTTTTCAATAGATTTAGGGGGTACAAATATTTTTTTTGTTGTTATATGGATTAATTCTATATGATGAAATCTAGGCTTTTGGTGTACGCATCACCTAAATAGTTCACACTGTACCTAATAGGTAATTTTTTATCTCTCGCCCACTCCCACCCACCCTGCCATCTGAGTCTCGAACGTCCATTATACCACTCTTTATGACCACACATACCCATCGCTAAGCACCTACCTACAAGAACATGCAGTATTTGTTTTTCTATTCCTGAGATACTTCCCTTAGGATAATGCTTCTAGTTCCATCCAAGTTGCTGCAAAAGACATTATTTAATTCTTTTTATGGCTGAGTAGTATTCCATGGTGTGTGTGTGTGTGTGTGTGTGTGTGTGTGTGTGTGTGTGTGTGTTTGTACAAACACATTTTCTTTATCCATGATAGGCCTGGGGGACAGAGAGAAGGAATAAAAGCCCTAGTCTTTCACACTAGCAGAAGGATCCACTGCTGTTTTTCATATCAGGAAATCACAGGACATGTAAGCCTAAAAAAATAGAAAGTGAACTTAAAATGCCTTTAATCAAGAAAACAGGTTTAGATGATTCTATACAACAAATCTGATTTAATTTTTGAATACATTTACTAATTCAAGAATGGTTTCAAACCTTCAGAGAGTGGGAGGGAGGGTAATTCTAGCTATCTTCTACCTTCACATATAACTTTCCTGAAATAGAATGAGGAAATCTGTTTTTGATTTTTTTAGAGACAGGGTCTCCCTCTGTCATCCAGGCTGGAGTGCAGTGGCACAATCAGAGCTCACTGCAACCTCTAACTCCTGCGCTCAAGTGATCATCCCACCTCAGCCCCCCAAATTGCTGGGATTACAGGCGTGAGCCACTGTGCCTGGGCAAAATGAGGAAACCTAACTTCTAATCACAATAAAGGTTCTTATCTGACTCTAAAGGCAAGTTTGTTTTATTTTGTTTTTCCCTTGGAAATACAAGCTCCTGAGGGCAGGGGACTGCATTTTCATATTCTTTGTGGTCTTTGGCACAGTATCATTTCTGTGAATGTGACTTATAAATGGCCTGGGGTGATTATGGTGGTGTAATTTTCATCCAATTTTTTATAACCACAGGTAACCCAGGTAACTCTCTGCAGGTACAATGATATTCCATTTAACTTAAGTGTCCTTGTTCCAAATAAGGGCTCTATTATGAAGTCAAAGCAAGTGTTATGACACAGATCTATTGATGATAGGGTTGTTCTACATACTAACATGCACTACAAGATTAAATCTGAACTTTCCCACGTTATTTCCAGGAATTACACATAACTTAGTGTCATACCCATTTACACCAGTGAAGTATATAAACTATACTTAAGATCAATCAATTAATACACAAACTAACAAATGAAGAAATTTTGTGTCAGCAATATTCTTGACATATTTTATATCTCTTATTCTATTTAGATTGCATTTTTACAGAGAAAATTTTGCCTTACATTTTCAATTTTCTCCTGTGTATTTTATGTTAAAATTTCAAAATAATTTGATCAGAGATCCAATATTACACAGGTCCCTAAGTGTTCAATAATTACCAAAAAACTTGCAAAGGCTGCAGCAGTGGGATTTACAACATCTTTTATGATGTCAACAGTGATGCCAAGAAGACAATAGAAGAGGAAAGGAGCTAATGAGAAAATCCACAGAATAAATAAGCTTCATTAATTTCTAAGCAGGTTGCATAAATTCATCAATGCCTATAGATTAATAACATGGTCATATAAATGAAATCATTGGATGTATATTTTTATTTAAAAATCATAACTAATTCATCTTATACAGTCTAAATTTCATTATCCAAAATGTGTATATATTGAGACTTTATTTAGTAATACCGCCCATTCCTAAGTACTATAGTTTATATGTAGCTGGTTTTCTAGACAATAAAATATATAAAATGTGAAGTTGAACCTTAGATGTCTATTTAGTGTTCATTCTGAGTTCCAATGAATTCATGTCCTAGAACAGATTAAGGGGCCATAAGAGAGAAGGGCTACACTTTAGGACAAGAGAGTAGCATTGCTCTGGAAATGTGTCCCGACAAGGTGAACTCATTCAAGGAATGTGGACAAGAGTCAGGTGGACTATGGCAGACATGACCCATCTGAGCGGCTCAAAAAGGAAGTTTTCAATCTGGAACATGAAAGAAGAGTGAATACACCTGCAAGTCAAACCAGGAGAGACTGCTGTTTCAAGAACCAGAGTTAAAGAGAAAGAATCAACTAGAGATAGGTACATAAAAACTAGGAAGTGAAACTCATAGCCAACTTAAAAAGATTCCATAAAGACAGACTGAATAATGAGACTGTGTGTAGTTTACAAATGCAGACAGTATTTTTCTGGAGATTTCCTTGAAGTAATTCTACTCTTTGTATTAATATTTGCTATGTTAATGATACTACTGAGCTGCCCAGAAAGCAGTCAAGAGGAAAAGTTCTCTGGCCACAGGGTTGTGACCCTTAAGGATTGGAGTTCCTGTGTGGCTAGGAAGTTGCCAGTGACAGAACCTGCTGCGTGTGTCTACATTTGAGTGAGAGCAGGGAGCTGGCGGTGAGAAATTGTGTTGAGTGTGCCCCTTCTTTGGCAAATCTTAGCCTCTGCTTATTTATATCAAAATTACCAGTATTATCACCATCACCCCCATCTCCAATGATTGCCCAAGTCTCTTGTTCACACTCCTCCCAACTCTGTCTACACATACCCCCAAATATACACTGAAGTTATTAAGAATTGTAAGAACAAACTGTTTGTCCATCCTCATAATCATGTCCTAAAAGGTCGTTTAAACATTTAATCAAACCTGTGGCCCTCTGGGGAAGAGTGTGAGTCATGCAATTCAGACAGCATGCTGAAGCCAGGCTTTATGTCAGTCTTAGGGATGATACAGATTGATTCCACAAAGAAATCAGTAACAGGGACATTTTCTGTCATTGGGCAGAGAAGAAAAAGCTAAACACCTTCCTGGACTCTACTGAAATAAACCTTCACACCAATTATTGAAACCCCTATGGAAAGAAAGCATCATGCCAGAATCCAAGGATGTTGGCCATGTATTGAAATGTAAACTAACACTTTTGAAAAAGAGAGGGTAGGTGGGCATTCTAAATCAATAAGAATTATTTGTTTTCCTGCTACTCTGGATCAGCTACTTCCTTTCACAGGTACAAAAACACAAAAGAGGACTTCTGTTTCATAAAAGTGGCTCAGACAAACGACGCTCCTCGGGGTGCTGAACCCAAAGCTGGCAGCCAGCCCATTCTCTGCTCTCGGTCTGCTGGTACGTTTCACTTCCACAGCTATCAGCCTGCTTCAGACCTGTGCCTTCACTCTGACAAGGGACAAAGAAAACATCACAGTGGAAACCCTTCCGTGTGCTGCTAATAAGCCTATTTAGAGTCAACGAGAAAGCCTCATTTTGCACCAAAAAAAGCCTCAAGAGTTCTACTGACTCAGTAAAACCGAAATGTTTCTGTGTATTCTGTCCTCATTTTACACCAGTCTGAAAGGTGAAGCTCAGCAAAACATTGGACATGATGACCTCTAAGTTTCCTTCCTCCTCTAATGTCCTCTGTTTCTCTGTTGGCGAGTGGGATTTGAATTTTATTTAAATTATTTCATTCTCATGGATTCCTGAGCCCTTCTTTGGTTTTGGTTAATCTCACTGTGGGCTACTGAATTGGCATCTTTGGAGTCTTGGATCTCTCCTGGGCAAAACATTGAATCTTGTTCCCATCCAACAGTTTAGCTTGCACTGCTAATTTTCTTTCTGAAAGAGATCTGAGTAGGAGGCAGATGTAGAGCATATTCCCACCTCCCACAGGAAGGCTAGGGAAGTTTGGTTGTTCATGAACCATGAACAAAAAGGGAATTCAAACCAGCAATAATGTCCTTAATGAAAGATATTAATCATTTTCCCAAATGAAAATTTCCAATTCTAACCATTTGACCACAGTGATGTAAGCAAATAAACTTGCAGCTAAAAGGTTATATATGGGTCAATGGTTTAAGGGAAGGTAATACATGAGTAGAATGACATCACTTATTTGCCAGAATACTAACTCCTCTCCCAATAAATACCATGTCCCATGTCAGCCCTCCACTGGGGTGTAGTGGAAAGGTACTTAAAGACATAAGTACCATTTCTAAAAGCAATGCCAATTCTACATTTAAGCTCAAGGTTTTAGCCATAGAGCATTTTGGTAACATAAGGGGAAACCAGAGAAATTTGAGTGGCCTTTATGAAAGATAGGCATACTAATAACCACCATCGCCCTCACCACTAAAATCTGAAAACAGGAAATATTTACATTTAACAAGAATTCTTTGGGGTTAAGCTATCCACCCAGGATCCCACAGCTAAAATGCACTTGGGTATCTACCAAAATAGCTGAGAATTTTACTAGACACAGAAAACATAATAGAAACACCTAGTTCTTCTCGGATCTTATGATCTAGGTGATAAACTTACCAACACTTTGAACAGGTTTTCACGTACACTGCAAAGAAAAATGCTTAGCTGAATTATTGTCTAGAATTATTGTCTGGGTGATAAACAGCACACCACCACCATCTACAAAATAATATTTGGCAGACAAGAGGACATGTTGTTTACATGAACCCAAAGGAGAATTATTTTAATAAATTAAGGAACATTCTCTAATATTTGTGTTCTATAATTCTGCAACTTATATAGAAATATGTCTGAATGAAATATTGCTCAAAAGCTGAATATCATTTTAGTTTAATAAATCAAATCAAGTTTTATATTCACCAACTGAGAAGTCAATATTTAAGAAACCTATAGTAAATCCATTTAATATAAACAATTTGTATTGCAAATATTCACCTCCTGACTTATTTCAGAATTATAATTTTTATATGAAAATAAGAAATTAATTTTTACTATTCTCTTAAAATGAGGCATGTTCATGTCATGTTAAGTAAATAATTTCTACTTATTTTTAATCCATTATATTAGTTAGGATGCTTTTAGCTGCAAATAATAGGCAATCCAATGCAAAATGGCTTTAAAATTGAGAGAATTTATTGTTATCTCATACAATAAGAATTGGAGGGCATTCCAGGGTTGGTTAATTTAGAGGTTCAAAGCAGTGACTGAGGTTTACTGTACTTTTTTATTTTGCTATCCTCAGTATGCTTTCCTACAGGTCCAGCCACCAATTACAGACATAACAATAGCCACAAGAACAAAAAGACACTCCCCTGAAATGGTCCTGGAGGACTTTCCATCCATCTCATTGACTAGAACTGTATTACAAGCCACCCTGTCAATCAAACACTGGCAAGCAGGATGGGACCACCACAGTTAGACCAGACCCATCATGATTAATTGAATTACACTGGGTAAATAAACACTAAACCAAAACTATTGTTCTGTAGATCTGATGCCTACATTTGTGATATTCAATATGATAGCCACTAGCTGTCTACTTACATTTAATGTAAAGCAATTAAACTAAATAAAATATAAAAATTTAGTTTTTCAGTTTACACTAGCTGTATTTCAAGTGACCAATAGCCATAGGTAGCTAGTCTATTGGACAATGCAGATATAGAAAATCATCTTCACCTCGGAAAGTTCTATTAGATAGTGCTCAAAGAAAGGGAAATTGTTGGATCAATAAGCAAGAGTATCTTCTATATTCTCTATGGAGCAGGCAATAATCTTTATGATATTAGCTCCTTTAACTGCCCTCCTGAAACAGCTCTGTTAGGCAAGTATTATTATCACATTAGGCTAGACTCTAGACTGCTAGCTAAAACTGGGAACACTTAATTAGAAGAATCTTGAACTATCTCACATACCCGCAGTAAGGGCATGGTTAAGGTCTTAATCACCTTCAGAGCTCGTTCCATATGTCATGTCTATTCTGTCTGCATGTCAACATTACTCTTCCAGGAGAGCTTCCTCCTTGCAGTAGAAACTCCCCACTCTCACAACTCACATCCTCAAAATACCACCACACCATCCAAGAGAAACCGATATTCCTCTTTTCATTCCAATTTTAAATATTCCTTGGAAAGACTCTGATGGCCTAGCTTGGGTCAAGCTCCCAGTCTTAAATCAATCAGATATAATAGACAAGACACTGGGGAGGAGATTAGGTGTTGTAGAACAGAGATATGGCCATAAGCAACCACTCATGGATATTGAGGACAATTAACAGAGAAATTGGAATTCTGGGGTCGGTGCCCTCCTTCAACACATTCCTCAAAGCTCTGTCTCAGGCCCGCTGCAATTCGCTCTCCACATACTCTGGTCTATCTCACTCAGTTGCATTTATACACTAGTGACTCCCAACTTTCTCTCTACAACAAGAAGACCTCTCTCCTCAGCTTCAGAATCACATAACCAACTAACCACTTCCCAGACACCTATAGCTGTGTATCCCATAGGTTCCTTAAATTCCATATATCCTACAGAATTCATCATCCTCCCTATATCCCTCCTTCCCCAATCATTCATTATGTCAGGGATGCTCTCTCAACCAATGACCCAATTTCCCATTCTGAGAATCAAGAAAGTTTAAGATGATTGGTTCTCTCCTTAAACACCCAATTAATTGCCAAGTCCTAGCAATCTTAAGCAAAAAGAACAAACTGGGAGGCATCAGTCTTCCTGACTTCAAGTTGTACTATAAAGCAATAATAATCAAATCAGTTTGGTATTGGCACAAGAACAGAAGCATTGATTTTTGGAACAGGACTGAGAATCCAGAGATGAAACCATCT